>JAQIXN010001802.1:0-15329 GCA_034698145.1 Proisotoma minuta
GTTCGTTTTCAACATACAGCCCAAAACATCAAAAACGTTTTCTTCTGCTGCAAACGAACCGCGGGTCGTTTTTTATAAAAAAAAGTGTGAAAGTGTGTTTTGCATGCAATTATTTTTCCCCTGAAGAATGAAGATTTTAGCACCTTTAAATTTGTTTTAAAATGTAAAATTGATTGCGGTAATTGTGGTACATGAAATAGAAGGTATGAAAATTGCCAACTAGGATTTTTCATAAGATAACCAAAACTAGCAAATGTTTTCTCGGCAAAATCAGTGGCTAACTGACTGAACACTTATATGTTACATAAGCAGTTCGATTTTTGAATATGCCAGCAATTTAAAGTCAAAAAGTGTCCCTAATTATGACCCTATGACTAAAATTGATAAACTCAAAAAGGCTCTTACCTTTTTTTCTACACCTTCCACCGATGGCGAGACCTCGCAATTTGATATTGGTAATGCAATTTCCCCCTCATCCCTTTCCAAATCCCCAGATAAATCTTGCAAGCCTTGGCGCGGGATGTTTTCTGGAACAAAGCTTGAGTTATGCATAATCTCTGCCCCTTTTTCCGCTATGTTCAATTCTCCTGATAAATTCCCTTGTTCCAATTCCACATCAGAAATTGGAGAAAGTGAGCCGGCCATTGTAACATTGGAACTTTGTGGCATCCCATCAGATTCACTACCCATTGGAGCTGACGTAGCGATAGAAACTTCCTCAGATCTACATAAAAGTTATTAATTAAATACTAAATTAGCTAGTCCATTCAAACATGAAGGTTTGAGATTTCGATCCCAAATACGGCTTTTTTGGACAAACTAAGATAGCCAAACAAAACTAAAAAATATTTCAAAAATAAGGATGGAATTACATGGAAAATCTGGTCTTGAGTGATCACACTTTTAAAGAAATCTCAGTTAGCAAAATTGATGTCTACTATTACATCCGGTTAAGTTTCCATGTTTAGATTTCCAGCTAAAAATCCCCACTTCCTTGTTCAACTTCTTCCTTATAAATCCTTTCCAGGCTGGAATTGACTGTAATTGAGGATTGTGACTGGGAATTTACTTGTAGTTGTACTCTCAATACGAGTTAAAATTCTGCTGAACGCAGAGAACAAAACAATTACAACTATTTAACTTCCCGATTAGCTGCCATTCTTAGAAATGCAAACACTTGAGAAAACAAAGCTAATTATTTTGCAATACGGCATAAGGGTAACTTTCGTTGAATTTCTTGATGCATGTAGCATAAACATTTTAATTTGAACGCATGCATTTATGAATTGAGACATAATTTAATATTTTATTTGCAACTATTTAAAAAAAATGTGACTCTGCATATGAAAGTAATTTTATGGACAATTTAGTATTCATATATTTTGCATTGAATTTTGAAATCTTTTTTGAAATGTTTTTGACTGGGTTCAATATTTAATATATCTAAATGCATTTAATTTTAATGTTTACAATTTATCCTTTATAAGTATTTATAATTTTTAAACAAAAGAAAATTTCAAGAAAAAATTGATATCCAGATATTTTATTTCGTAAATCCTAAAATTTAAGAAGCAATTTCTTTATTGGAGTTTATTTATTTTACTAAATTGGGTATTTTTTTTGTGCAATTTTTCTTGGAACATGTAAAAATTACTTGTAATGAAATGAATTATCATAATTAATTGCGGCATAAGATTGGGACGAAACAACAAGGCCTACTTTCCTAACTTAACGTGAGGTCAATGACCTCATAATGACTACCAAGTTTCGGATCAAATGTATCTTCGTTCGCAGTCGTAGCTGCTGCCGCCGGTCGTTTGCGCCGAACTTGTCGGCTGTCATGATAGCTGTCGTTGACATCTGGCAAAGCTAATTCAGGTCCCTCTTCTAGTTCTGAAATTGAAATACATTAATTATTTTGCTTTGCATTTAACATAAGAAATAAATACAAGCAATAAAACATTGAAAATATCTCGCCAACTTGGCGATAAGTTTTAAATGTTATAAATTTTTGTTTTAAGCCAAATTTTGTACAAAACCATAAAAATAAAAGCCCTTGTTCATGGATTTTAAACCCATGTAAAATAGTTTACTTACCGCTTGTGACTTTTTCCTTAGGTTTTGCGACACGAAGAAATGTTTCTAGTTTTTCTTCCCTTACAATTTTTACCGCTGTAGGCAAAACCTTGTTTTTTCTTGCATTTTTCCGAATTTTGTTTTCCCTGTGCACGGTTCGAATATGACGAATCAAATTATCTTTACGATGAAATGCTGCTTTACAAAATTCACATCCATGCGGACGTTCGTCTATAAATAAAGTTAATGGTTCCTTGAACTGAAAAATAATTTTCAGACCACTTTTAAAAAAAAGTCACCTGAGTGATTGATTGAATGACGAAGGAGGTCTTTTTTGATTAAAAATGCCCGCTCGCAGACATCGCAGGCGTGGGCCCTGTCACTCTCGTGCGTCTTTTTATGGATCTCCAAGCTCCATTTCACACCATAACTTTTGCTGCATTGTTTGCAGGAAAAGAGCCTCTCACCTATTATAATTAAAATAGTTGCAATTTTTTATGGTTCGCCAAAAGATGGATCAATAAAAAACCTTTTAAAGGTAATTTATTCCAGTGTTTTACCTGTGTGGGTAACTTTGTGCTTTTTCAAGTTAGTACGATTCGTAAATCGTTTGCTGCAGCCGGGCTCAAGGCAGGGGAAGGGTCGTTCCCCAGTATGGACCAGGTTGTGTTGGTTTAGGGCTTGGGAATTGGAAAATCCCTTTCCACACTCACAAATGAAGGGCTTTTCCCCAGTATGAATTTTCATATGACGAGTCAGCTTCCCTTGCTGATTAAATCCTAAAATTGGATAAATTGAACTGTATATAAACCATAAGAGCTTTTATTTAGCTCGGGTAAGAGATTTGTATCTCTTTATATGTACTATTTTATCATCTTAACCTTCAGAATAAATTTTAATGGTGTTTGAAACTTGTTTTATACAATTCGTAAAAAAATTAAAGCATCGAAACATATTTTTCTATCATACAATTTTTACCAAATTTTCTACAACTGAACCTACTTATGAAACCCCAAACACTAATCTACTTCAATAATATCTCAAAACATGTTTAACATCTATAAAAAAGTGTATAGTGTCCAAACTTTGTTTTAGATAGATATATGTGTCCAAAACATGTTTAGTTTCAATTATGTATTACATCCGCATATCTGTTTAGGGTGTGAACTACTGTGAACTAACTTTTGTTGCAGGTTGCGCATGCGTAGGGTAGTTCCCCGGTGTGCGTCCGCAGGTGGTACTCGAAGTGGCTCTTTGCGACGAATTCCATCTCACAATCCTTGCATTTAAAGGGCTTCTTCCCGCCGGAACAGAATCTGTGATATTTCACATGGGCTTTGGTTTTGAAAGTTTTTTTGCACACTGTACAATGGTACAATTCTTTTTGGGATTTCTCATCTGTGGAAAAAATATATTCATAAATTAATTCTGTTCAAATCCAAAAAATATCAATATCTACTGTTTTGCTAAAAGATAGCTCAAAATCTATAATTTCAAAATAATTTTTATTTACCTCTTGTAACCAAAATGTGCGAAGGAATTATGACCTTTTTCCTTTTCTTCTTTTTTACAGGACTCTCCCCGCATTTCGAAATTTTGATGTCAAAGTTTGAAAATGTGACTAATTTGAAATCATAAAATTCGTTGTTAGTCCCAATTTAAAAAAAACTGAAATTATACCTTTATAAGGTCTCCAAATTGGACGAGGTGTTTTTAATTTTAGCTGCTTTGGATTACGGCTAGCATCCGAATTAAGAGTTCCATAATTTACATTTGGAAAATTGATATTTTCGGGTTTTTGGGCGACTTCCAAAAAAGTTTGATGTGATGGGATTTGCAGCAAAGATGCCATTTTCGGATTTCGGTTGTTTAGGACTAAACATAAAACTTTCTTTCACTCCAACCTTGGACTAAAGAGTGTTAAATTTTGAGCTTTGGGAAGTAGGGGAAATTTTTCTACCTGATAAGCTGTTTAAATATTAATATGCAAGTATATTGGGAAAACTAATTTGCTTGTCCATCCAAACCTAACACTAAAATATTATCTTGATCACGCAAAGGTTAGATTTAATACTTTCTTCGGAAATGGTTTTTAAAATATGAAATATTTTTCTTAGCGGATGTAATGTTAATATCCATACAAAAATATCTAAAAAGCTTTCCGAGATTTAAATTAATGTTCAGCTCGTATGTGTCACAATTTAGCTTTTTATATCGCCAAAATCGGTTAAGAAATTTAAAAAAATCTGGTTCAAACGTTTTACCAACCAACAATTTTAGTTTATTTGCTTAACTAACAAATAAGTAAGTTTTTAAGTATTTTGACCTGAAACTTGATACTTAATATTATAACAAAATACATACATTTTTGCACATACATTTTTTATTCAGATATTGCTAAAATTAAACCCTATAAAGACCAAACACCCAATAAACAATGCTAAAAAATATGCGGCAAAAAATTGCGAAAGATTATTAAATACTATGTAGTCACTCGGAGTTTTTAATTGCTCCCAATTTTTCTTCAGGTCCAAAAATTCTCCAAATTCATTCAATTTCTTCCATTCCCCTTCAATCCCATTTTCAATTAATGCGGTATAAGATTTCTCAGCTTTTGAGCGAACAACGAATTTGAAGTTGGCCCAATAAAAATTTACAGCTGCCACATTTGGCGCCACATAACATTTGAATTCCCCTCTCAACAAAAGATTTTGTAATCTTAGAAAGTAGAGATGAGCCGCTATATGGAGTAAACAGTTTTTCCTTTGTTTGCTATTAATTTCCTTCATAATTTCTTCAAAATCCAACATTTCAATGGATGATTGATTGAATAGCTTTGGCTCAATCTTTCTTAAACTGAATTCTGGCTCTATTATTTTGAAAAATGGGGTAATTCCTGGATCCAATAGAGCTAGCTCTTGAAAAAGAAAACTGTAGTTGTTTGCGATAAAATCTTTTAATGTGACCAATTCTTGAAATTTATGGGGTACAATGAGACCGGATGTTAAAAATAATTCGTAGTGATTACTTAAAATGATGGAAAAAGCAACAAAAGAAATTTGCAGGAAGGGATGCAATTTTGAGGAATTCATTGCCGGCTGCTTCAAAAGCATTTGAATAATTTCGAGCAGCAGCATTTCCAAATATTTTCCACGAGAAGAGAGATAAAATATGATAATACAAAAAATTGAGGAAAGTGTTAATGCCCAAACTTTATAATCTAAGGGCAGGAGCCATTGACCGATTCCACTTTTTTCACCCCTTTTCTCAAAATCGCAATAAAGAATGCTTTGGCCCCTTGCATAATTTAGTTTTACGGAATTAACATCTTGTAGCACAAAATGTTTGTTGCCAACATAAATATCTATGTATCCAAACTTATTTTCAAGGGCTTTTAAAGAATTTGGCACAGATTGACGTGTTAGATTAATTCGGGTAAATATATGGGATATTATTTGCTCCCTTGCCGAACATTTTATAAAATGCTCAATTATTTTCTGGTGTCTGAGCAAGTTTAAGCATTTTGATTCCTCTTTTGTGTTTGTGGTTCTTGTTGCTATGCTGACGGCATTTGACCAATAGTTACCATAGCTGTAGGCTGATAGTTCGGATATTTTTTGTCTCCATTGGATAGTGGCGTGGGTTTGGCAATATGAGCAGTAGTAATACCATAGCAACGTAATTGTTCCTGGTGGATTGTTAAATTGATGAATTGAGACGGTAAAAGTTCTTCCTGGAAAACGATCACATTTTTTTGTTATAAAATATTCAGGGTTTTTATTGATTGCTAGGAAATTTTGAAATTGATCTTCTCTGGAAGTATCTGGACTATTGTAGCGGATTTTATCCCATTGATCCCAACGGGACACATTTAGGGCAATTGTCACTGCGCATATTTCTTGTACCCTGAAATCTTCCCCTTCGGTTGAAGAGTTTAGCCCTTCTCTTGTTGTTTGAAGCAAGTAGCCAGCTCTTTGCTTTATATTTATTGCAATTAGCAACTCGTTGACGTCTTTATAGTATAGGTTTCCATCTGTTCGAATAAATTTTAAAGTACACAGACCAAACTCTGAAAAGTCGCCGAAAAATGGATCTGATGTGACAAAACTGAACAAATGTATCACAAAGACGAAATTATTAACCTTCATTGTTGGAACTCGATATGGTTTGTTGGAAGCATTATATAATAATACAAATATATTTTTTGTTACATTAACCAAAGGCGTTGATCGCTATAGCAACAATGAAAGGCAAACTTTATTAAATATGCATTGTATTATTTGAACTCGAGGATAGGAAGACAGCAATTATTTTGGAAGAGACAATTAAATATTAATAACCTAATTATAATTCTATAATTCGATTTATCAGTATGGGTTTGGTGATGCGTCATAAAATATCCCCGAAAAAAATTCAAATTAAATTGAAAACAATAACTTTTATACTGCAATTATTAAAGCATTGTTTTTATTTTTATCTTAATTTTGAACTCTCCAACTTCCAGATATCCATGATGAATGATATTTCCCAAAAAATTACCATTAGTTGATTTTGGAGTTGGACTTTTGACCTCTATTGTTTTCCCTTGGCATTTGGGCCAAGGCATTATCAAAAAACACCTATGTACATTCACTTTATAGGCTTCTGTAAGCTTTCCATTTACGATGCTCGCGTCATTTTTAATAAAAAGCTCAAATTTTACAAAGAGTTAATTATGATAGTAAAAAATTATCCTGTACTTACTTCATTTAAAGGTTTCGAAGATTGAAATTAATGTGTAGCTCAATATTTGTCACAAATTTGCTTTTCACATCTTCAAAATTGATAAGGAAATAAAAATAAACAAAATAAAAATAAATTTGTTTTTAATACTAGATATAATAAAAATAATTTAATTTAACCATTATTGTTAATGACAAATATATAATCTTGTATATTAGCAAAAAATTACATATTTAAAATGCATAATTCAGTGACCTGTATATAGATTAAGAGCAATAATTCAACGATTAAGAATCCCTCCCAAAAAATAGAATAGCAATTAATCCTAAAATCTGCCTCTTGCAAAAAACCAGCTTCTAAAAAACTTCTGGAAAAGAAAGTGAATGTTTGCAACAAATTTTTCCAAAATAAGCAATGCAAATCCACCCCCCAACAATACAATGATAAAGTAAACAAACACGAGACCAAATGTAGAATAAAGCTTCAATTTCTCAAAATTCGTCTTGCATTCCTTGCAGTCGTCACCAAATCTACGGATTCCCAATCTTCTCGCTCGATGTTGACCAATTCATATGTCAAACATTTCTTTAAAAAATGGGTTACCTTGCCCATATTTGAATTTTTTCAAGATTGGAGAATTTGCTAGGCTACCAAATCCTTCCTTAAATATAGAAACTCCCCAACTCCTTACAGCACAAGGCAGTTTTGAACTCTCTACTCGAAAATTTAATCCAAAATTGGACTTGAAGCCGGCAAAAGCAATAATAATCCCTGTTCCTTTTGAAGCATTTTCAAAATAATGCCTCTCATATTCAGTTGCTCTAAATTGATCTATAGTCTTGTCGTAAACAAAATCCTCTTCCCTGATTTCACGGCCATATATTCCCTCCCATATTTGCTACCTAAAGTTAAAATCTATCAAAATGTAAACGTTACTTATATATTTCCAAATACCCGTAAGAGCTAGAATGTTTCCAAATACCCAATGTTTGTTTATCTGGAAAAGTGTAATAGATAATATAAAAAAATTGTAATATTTATCGATTTTAAAAATAACTTTGTACATTTACCATTTAAATTTTATATTAATCCGGACAAACCCCAAGTTAAAAGTATTCTTATGTTTTTCATGCAATTAAATAAAATCCACAATAAGGTAATAGATAAGATACTTGCAAAATATTCAAATAGTTTTATTATTTTCTGATGTAACAACAGTTTAAAATTTTACAATGACAACTTTTATATTTTAAAATGTGCCTCTGAAAATAAATATATCACCTTTATCCATATATTTTAAACTCAATTTAAAAAATACGGAGAAATTACATATATAAATTACATATAAGAACATTAGTATAGATAGTGAAATGTGGACATGTCAAATTTTCTTTAAAATAAAGCCACGAATTTTTTTTAAGGTTAATCAATTTGAGAATAGACGGATTCGCTAATCTATATTTTAGTTGCCTAAATTAAATTATCTGATTGCCCTATGTAAAAATAACGTTAACTAAGTACAGATAAGAATAAATATTTAATCAAAAGAAGCTTCCACGACTAAGGAATCGATTACTTATATATCAAACCCCATTTCTTAAATTCTTTTCAAAAGAACACAACAGTAATGGAATCACTTTTGGCCGGTTTTAAAAATTGGGAAAGATATTTTGGAAAATTTTGGCCTAACCCTTTGCACTGGGATGTTTCCAAAGGCTTCTGTATTTACCATAAATTCTCCCGGAAACTTTGGCCATGGCTTTGGATTCTAATTGTTCACCAGTTCATATTAAGCATCCTACTTCCCCTAATTGTTGTTTATAATTGCGTAGTTGGTAAATTAGAATGCAGAAGCTCAATTCAAATCCCGGAGCTTCTGATCCTGATTCTTGTCCTCCTTATTCATATTATGGGGGCAATTGGAGAACTTTCCGTATTTTTCCTTGGGGAGGAATGTCTTCAAGGGGGGCAAAACCAGCTTATTAGATTCACCACAAAGTTACAAAACTCAAAAGGTAACCATTACCAAACAAACTCTCATGCAGAATTTTCTTACGATATTTCTTAGGTAATCATGGAATCAAAATAAATCCTTTATTTGGGATATTTATCCAGCTAATCGTGGCTCAATTCGAATTTGGAACTATTTTCGTAATTCCCGCCATGGTCTTAATGCGCATGGACTCCTTGTTTACAAGTTGTCGCCTACTTTTTGGCCAAATTGAAGACAACTTTTTCTTCGCATTTATTCGAATCCTAATCCAACTTCCTCCGGCGCTTCAGGCAATTCGTTTAAGCTCTTATACAATTGCCGCAATTACTTCCGCCATGGCTCAAATACATTATACCTTAGACGTCGCTTCAAAATGTTCAAAATCGGAGGGAATACTAATTCATACACAGCTCGCGATGATTTGTCAATTAGCTCAGAAAATAGATGGGATTGGACAAGGAACAGCTTTGTGCTTTACCTTTCTTATTTGCGTTGGAAGCAGTTTCACATCCATTAAATATTATGAAACAATTGAGCTGCCGCTTTATTTGTGTTTCCCGCTTTTTGCAAGTTGTGCTCTGATTTCCGAAAGTTGCGTGCTGCCCCTGACATCTGGCGTTTATGAGAAGGCCACAAAACTCGTTGATGGTTGGAAAAGGAAAACAAATTTTCTTAGTGGTCAAGAACGAAAGGAAAGTTTAAGGGTTTCCAAAAGTTTGAGACCGATTAGAGTTTATGCCTCTTTATTTGGCTATAACATAATTATGTTTAAGCGATCTACCACAATTTCTTATTATAGATCTGTAGTTGAATATACCATTACTTGTTTGCTTAGTATGAAATCAATATAACTAAAAGAATATCATTCAGCAATAATGTAAATGTAATCTAAAATAGTTTATTAAACATTATAAAATCCGATTTTAGATGAACAGTCGCATACAATTACAAGTTTATAGATACATATATTTCAACATATCCAACATATCCATTTTATAATACATACATTCAACTTCATCCGGGAAATTGCAGGCTAGGAAAAATATATATCCGAAAACGTAAAACTTAGGTGAGGAATGAGTGCAATTAAAAGTTTAAAATAAATTGATTTTGATTCACCAAGCTATTTGTAGAAAATATTGCCAGAATTTTAATAGCTTGGTGAGTCAAAATCAATTTATTTTAAACTTTTAATTGCACTCATTCCTCACCTAAGTTTTACGTTTTCGGATATATATTTTATTTCAAGTTTTTAATTGACAATTTCCCGTTTGTTTCCATACAATTTCTATAAAAAACTTAAATTATTGCATCACTAAAACTTTTTCATTTCAAATCCTATGTAAATGGTATAAAAACAAAAAGATGCATCTTTTAGAGATAAACATTTTTTGTGAAGACAACATGAATATTTGAGCTACAGTTTAAGAATTATCTCAAAAAAATTGTATGCAGAAATCTATGGTATCAGAAAAACTTTTTCATTTTTCATCCGATTTTGATGGTGTTAAAGACAAAAAGATGTAAATATTTTTAGAAGATGCACATTTTCAATTCTGCAGATTTTGTATATGAGTATTTGTTCAAAAGTTATCTTTGAAAAACTACATATCAAAATGGTTTTTAAAGGAAAAGTACTCTAAATATTTGTGTGATCACCTTCCCCTAAAAACCGATTTTTAATCACTATAATAATAAACTCTGTGCAAAAAATCAGCTCAATCGGACTAAAATTGGCTTCAGAATCGTTGACCACAGCTTAACGGGACCCCCCCTAAATGCATACTTGACTTGGTTGCTTGGTTGTTTTTTTCCTCACCTAAGAATATTAGAAATTGCAGGCTCGGAGTTTTCTTGAAAATTTCCAATTGCAAATAACTGATTCAAGTCATATATGTACATACTTACATGTATGCAAGCTATCACTATTTGCCTACTTACTTTTTTATGCTGAAGCTTTTTATAATTTAATAAAGGTTTAAATATTTAATACATATCACGAACAATGAAGACACTGGACAAACATTCGAGTAAACGCTTGAAATAATGGTGATGACATGTTTTAACCCGTAAATACTTCAATGGCTAGAGAAAAAGCCATTTTTTCCAGCAAAATTAAATATATTAAATGACGTTTGCTTAAACTACATCACACAAAATTCACGCCACAAAAATACTTAAAATACAAACATAAATATTAAATGTGCATGAAAATTAATGTTTTCTTGAATTGGCCATGAATCTGGGATACTTTTAGTTATCTTAAAATTTTGGTTAAAATTTCCATGCTCCAAGTATTTTATACTCAAATTTGGTTTCGAAATATTTTTATTGAACCATTTTAAAGATTTAAATTGATTTTTAGCTCGAACTTTCATTGACGTAGTTTTTACTTGTTTGCAAATGATTGCTACATTTATTTTATAACAGTACTTCAACTACTTATTTAACATGTAACCATTTACAAAAAATATTCTAATCGATACATAATATAAACTAAATAATTTAATAAAATCCAATCCATCCAAGACGGAACCCTGAATTATTAATATCCTCAAAGAGATTGAATAACGTTTAAAATTAAAGGAATAAGACCTCGGCTTCATTTGCATAAAGCAGAAGGACTCAAAATGAACTCACTTTTTGACGGGTTAAAGATTTGGGAAAATTATTATGGAAAATTTTGGAAAAACCCTATACACTGGGATATTTCTAAAGGTTTCACCGTCTACCGTAAATTTTCCCGGAAACTCTGGCCATGGCTTTGGATTCTAATTTTTCACCAGTTTTTATTCTGCATGTTGCTTCCGATTTCCGTAATCCATGGCTGTGTTACTGGAAGTTTAAGTTGCCGGGGGTCAATTGGGGTCACGGAGCTACTTCTCTTGGTTGTCATGCTTCTCATTCAAATTATGGGGGGAATTGGGGAGCTTTCTATTTTCATTTTGGGAGAAGAATGTCTTCAAGGGGGACTGAGCCAACTTTCAAAGTTTACAAAGCAACTACATAAATCTAATGGTAAATATTTTTATGTGGTAGAGTTCGTAAATCGTAACCTTTACAAGATTTTAGGGGTTGTGGGGGTTTTTAGCAAAGCATAGGTAAACATATATATTTAATCTATGGTAGGGTGACTAGAAATCACCCAAAAAATTCAAAATTACTTCTCCCCAATTTTGGCTTAATAATGAATTTATTCAAACAATCTTTATAGGTTTCAAGGGAGTAAAAATCAACACAGCATTCGACATTTTCATTAAACTAATGGTGATCCAATTTGAATTTGGCTCAATTTTCATAATCCCCTCAATGGTTCTACTCCATATGGATTCTCTATTCACAATTTCCAGGATACTATTTGACCCATCGATGGAAGACAGGATTTACTTGGAATTCCTTCGATTTATCATTCAACTTCCCGCCTTCATACAAAGTACTCGAATCTGCTCTTATTCAATTGCTACCTTAGCGACAGGCTTAGCCCAGGCACATTATTGCTTAGATATTGCTTCAAAATCCTCAAAATCCCCTGGAATAAAAATCCATACCCAGCTCCAGCTAATTATGCAATCATTTCAAAAATTAAATGGCATTGCTCAAGGAACATCCCTCCTTTTTACCTTCATTATTTGCGTCGGCTGTAGTTTTGCTTCCCTCAAATATTATTCAAAAGTTGAAATCGCTATTTACTTGTGTTTCCTGATAATTGCGAGTTGTGCACTGATTTCTGAAAGTTTGGTACTCCCGCTGACATCAGGTATTTACGAAAAAGCCTCAAAACTCGGGGATTGTTGGAAAAAGGAGACAAATTTTCGTAATAGCCAAGAACGAAAGGAAAGTTTAAGAGTGTCCAAAAGTTTGAGACCGATTAGAGTTCATGCATCTTTATTTGGCTATAATATAATTATGTTTCAGAAATCTACTATAATTTCTTATTATAGATCTGTAGTTGAATATACCATTACTTGTTTGCTCAGTATGAAATCAATATAAACGACTAGAAAAATGATAATTTAAAGGATGGGCATGTGATGAAAATAAAATATTATAAATGCTAACATTTCATGGTTATTTAAATATTACAAGTGCTGAATACAAATGCTTATAAATGTTTTGACACGATACATAATCGCTCTTTACGAAACCGGGTCATTGTTAAGGGAAAGCCTTTGTCTAACATTTTATTCTTTGTTATGTTATATAGCAAAAATAGATTGTTTTATATAGTTTACAATGGGTAGAATTATAATGGAAAATTTTCATGACGGAATTTTTCTAACGAGTTTACATAAAGCGAGTCTCTTGCGATTAGTCTGCATATTCGAAATGATTTTTAAACATTTCTACATTTTTATATTACCAATTTTAAAAGAAATTTATCTTATTTCGAGTTATTCAATTCAATGCAAGAATGCATTTTGCTACACAAATTTTAAAATAAATCCAACGATTTCTTTAGATTTTCTTCCAGTATCGATATTTAACAATGTCAATATTTCAAACAAAAGATTCTCTTTGACAAAATCCCCCCTAACAATTGGGATATCAACCCGCCCAAATGCCTGCAAACTATTCCAAAATTTTGGACTCCTCCAAAGAAATTGTATTCAATTATTCGCACACCAAAAACCAATCCCATGTTTCAAAATTTCCCGCTTACTCTTCCGTCCTAAAAACATTGACAAAGGTGAACCTCTTCCCGATCTTTCCCGCTACAGCTCAACAATTATCGATTACTACACACTTTTCCCTCACTACATTAGCGCCACCTACAATATTCGAAGTCGGCATCTGCTCCTCACAAAAGTGCTAATTGACCTGCTAAACATAACAAAAATCTGTGATGGCAGGAATGAAAACGAACTGGAATTCGGTCTCTCTTCATACTCAGGACAGAGCGGGAAAATTCAAAATTACGAACTGCTACATTCCCGGGAGAACTACGAAATCCGATTTCTAGCTTACAAAACTCCCGCGGAATTTGGAACTAAAATGCTTTTCATTATGATTA
Organism: Proisotoma minuta; assembly: GCA_034698145.1. Lineage (NCBI taxonomy): Eukaryota > Metazoa > Arthropoda > Collembola > Entomobryomorpha > Isotomidae > Proisotoma > Proisotoma minuta. The sequence continues at coordinate 13,803 of JAQIXN010001802.1, forward strand.
AACCAATTGGTTGGCAAACTGCTGTTGTTACGATAATTGCTGCATTTTTCCTGTTTACAATCTTTCGAAAAAGGTTTTCAGTGTTCCAAGTGTTAGTTGATCAGTTCAAAGGCAGAGGTCCGACTGAGGTAAAATTCCGGGTTGTTTACGGCCCTTGGATTTTATATGCTCTCCTTATAACTTCCACTTATAAAGGTAATTTTTGAGTTTCTAACATGAACAATAATGAAGATTATATCACATTAATTCAAATCAGAGGTTTCGACGCAATATTCGCAAATTCCAAATTTTCAAAAATATTTAACTCGAGTCGAATACACAGCAATTAAATTTATGTTTACCCTCTGTAGCTATATGATATGTATTTATAATATACAAGTTCTAATATTAAATGATTAAATCTACTAAAATTTCTAGGAAACTTAATCAAGACCCTGATGGAGCCTTTGGAGCTTAATTATCCCAAAACATTTGCCCAACTTGCGGATGACCCCAGACAAATTCTCGCCGCTCAGAATGAAACTGTAGGAGATCAATCTATTGCCGCGGAAATTTTAAATTCTGAAGCCGAGCTAGGATACGCATCCACCGAGAAAAGAGCCGTATTCAAAAAATTGGTGGGGAAATTGAACTTCTCATCCGAAATAAGGATCAATCCCCTTTATATTAGGGAAGGATGGATAAATCTTTTAGGGGATGCTGGGCTAATGGACAACATGGCAAATGCAATGACCAAAACATTTGGCATAAAACATTACGGATTAGGCCAAGAATCTTTGGTTAAAGTCGAATTCTGGGGTGTTAAATATTCGACAGGTATTTTAAATAGTTGAATTTTTTTACCAAAACGGAATTTGAATGCTACAATTTGACAAAACCTGGTATAGATTTGTACTGAGTGGTGATAATTTATCACCAAACACTCTCAATTTTATTTTGAGTGATAGCAATAATACAATTAGAACAATTGGGTTAAACTTATAAATATATTTATATTTTAGGTGATAAAGTGGGAACTATTTTAAAAGTAATCAGTCGCCTTGCCAACGGAAGGATTACAGATCAATGGAAGCGACATCAAAGTATAATTATGAAAGTTGTCTGGCAACGAGTTGCTGAAGCCTTTTTTGTCGGATTTTACAATTCTAAAAATTCGGAAGAGGAAGAAGATAACGACGAAGATGAAGAAAACGATGGAGAAGTTGGAGATGACTCTGCCCAAATAATTATGAAGGCGCTAAAAGGATTGGGATTTAAAAAGGATGATAACGGACCAAGGGCCATTGAACTCTGGGATTTTGCAATGATTGGTTTAATTAGCTTGTCTTTATTTGGGTTGGCCGCAATTTTGTTTCCAGTGGAAGTGCTGTACCTTTTATAATTGGTTAGAATTATGCGTAATGAATCATTACTAATGATATATGTTGCATATAGTTTTAGCCCGAGTCAAGGCTTATGTAACCATCGTGTCCGTCCGTCTGTCCGTCTGTCCGTCTGTCTGTCCGAAACACGATAGGGGCCAAACGG
>JAQIXN010001803.1:0-15321 GCA_034698145.1 Proisotoma minuta
GGAAACGGTTTAAAATGTATACAAATTTTCAAAGTTGCTTAGTGAAAATTTAGTGAACAAAAAACCACTCTGTACAAACCAAAATGATTGAATGTTTTTATGAATGATTTGCAGGTGTGGGATGTGGAAACAGTGTCAATAATTTGGCTATCAATGTCCACTTTGCTGATGATGGTTGCGTATTTCACTGCCTGTCTAAACTTGGATGTGTTCCTTCATATTCACCCTTTCTTCATCACCCTCTTCTTTGTTTCAATAGCTTTGGATTTCCTTGGCAACATTTTAGTCATAGTACGCCACAATAAAGGGTTTTAAACACAGGGTTACCAGTAGTTAACCGTCAAAGGGACCATGTAACTAAGGGAGAAACATTCGGTCCTTTTTCGGTTAAATACTGGTATTCGTGTACATTTTAGTTACATGCAATGATTTACCTATTACATGCAATAGGTAATTTAAGCTTTCTCTCTCTCTTTCTCTGTAAATATTAGTTGTAACCAAATTCTTTGATAGTTCATATCTCACGAAAACCTTAAGACTTGATGTTGTTCAAAAAATTCACCAACCAATAACCAAATAACCACAAAGTATAAGATACCTATAAACTTTAACTTCCTTGGCCATCTATCATTATCTATTTAGCTACCCCTTAATTAATTTAATGTGATGGTGAAAGTAATTATAAAGTTTAACCTATACCTTTATCTAATACCTGGACCTGAATTGAAATGCCAACGAATTTATCACAAATGTTCACTAAAGTAATTAAGAGCCCTGGGGAATAGTCACTCAATTATAAGTAAGGTGGTTTAACAAACAGAGAAAGCTAATTAATAATGTAACACGCATTTATCAATACTCCTACTTAATTTAGAATGTAAAACACAAATAGACTGACCAATAATAACCAAAACCAAACCATGCAAGAAGTGCAACAACTTACACAATTTATACACAACATTTTATAGAAATTTGATATAGAATTCAACACTTGTATTCCAATAGTGAAAGAATTTGAAACCCAAACAATTTTAAGGGTCGACAATAAAACTTTTTGCTTTGTTAAAACAAATGTCAAAATTTTGAAGACAAGAGAAACATACTTTGACAAGTCCAGTGAAAATCAATGCCTCGATGAAAAGTCGCCTGTAATGACCTTCCTAAAATTGCCTCAACTTTCCTAAATTCAGAGAATTTTTTAAAAAGTTTTGAAAACTCTGAAAATGTAGTCTAGTCCGTCAATCAAAAGTGCCATAGATCTAAACATTATCACACACATCTTGCCAACCAAAATGATTATAGGTTATAAAATGATTATTACTCAGTAATAATTACTGTTAATTATATAATATAAAGTACGAAGTTTGTAGATTTTGTAGAATTTATCCGAGAAAGCAATAATCCAATGTCGTTATTAGATAAATCCAATACTGATAATTTACGATGCAATAATGCTATTTAATATAAGCTAGTTTTAAAAAGTAAAAGTTGTTATGTGCATTTTGTGTAGAGTTAAAAAATAAATTCCATTGTTTTAAAGAAAGCTGTACCTTTGAAAATATACGTGGCATTTATTTATATTTAAATGAATTTATCTGCCAGCGTGATAAATTTGAGGAGGGGAAATGAACAAGATGAATGTATTTTAGTATGACAAGAATTGGTTTTGGTTTGCTGGGAGCGAAAGGAAGAATTACTTTCTCCACATATTTGGTGGATGACGCAAGCAGTTTACACAAAGTGATAAATGGCAATTGGAGATTTGTTCCTATTTTCTACAATTTGTGTCATAAACTAAACAATTCAACAGCCCACCTGGGACGCCCATGCTTCTCAATTCGGAACAATGCAACGCACACTCTCTTTGTTCTTTTCCGTGTTCTATTGTTAGCAATGAAAGCAGTATTGTTTAGATTATTGTTAAGTGTAGAAAATTGTTTCATTATTGTTATGCTGCTATAAGTTTAACTTCTTTAGATTTGTCCATGTCTAATCTGACTTTGTTTCAGTATTAAAACGAAAGCCAAGATTGAACACGTGGGACTAACAATGGTGCTAAGCGAGGCAATTTACTAATACCCTGGAGCTAGATTATGACACGGAATTAACTAATTTCGGACAAATGCAGACAATCTATGGGTTATACGTATAGATATATATTCTGCACTTACTTGATTGTATAGAAAGCAATAGGAAGCAATAATACTTTCACTCACAACTATAGGGAACGGAATAAATGATTTTTCTAGAATGAAAAAAAACTGTATTGTATTGGTAAAAAATCCATCGTTTAATAATAATGAATGTTTAACTTTAGCATATTATTTGCTTCGTTTTATTGCGACTGGGAAGTTGTGAGTGAGGACTTGGGAAAGTAGGTGATGTGTCTGCTGGTGATGTGTCAACATGTCCATAAGCCCAAAATGAAAAATGTGACCAGATTTATTGTATGGGAAGCGCTATTGTTACGCAGGAATTAGCAAGCCCCTCACACTTTCTTTGCTATGAAACATTGCAGCTCGGAATACAGAATGAGAAAGTATGACAATTCGCATTTTTATCTGAGCAGTCAAACAAAGATTTGAATTTAAATGCAAGTAGAATAAATATAAAGTTGTCAGCTTTTGCTACAATGTCGAGACGGTAAGCGTGAAAGTTACTCAAGCTTTGAAAATTTAGGAATATTAGCACAGTTTTAAAATGCGGATACAAACGGATTTTTTTTAACACGAAGCAATTTTTAGAGACAAAACATAACCTTCCCTTGAGACATGTTTCAAGTCAAAAAAAAGAAAAAAGTTTGGTTTAGTTTTGGAATTCTTAGAAATCAAGGCTTGGGTGAAAAAATTGCCGCATGGACGGAGTATCTTGTCACTTATCTACATGACTGTATCATGTGACAGCTGTCCAACATTCCAATCTAAGGAAGTTAAAAAAACCTTTGGGAAAAGTCCGTCAGGCGAAATTCCATCCTTCCGTTACTGATAAATGTAAAACGGATATGGCTTAAGCTTTCTCTTAAGCGAAAACTAAAATATTCATGGACGTGATATTTGTAGATAAAGTAGATAATGAATATTTATCAATTACAACAAATGTCTGACTATAATCATATCAACATTAAGTGGTCCAACACTTACCTTTTGAACTTGTGAAATGCGTAGTAAAGTTTGTGCTTGAAGGTATTACAAAATAGAGTTAGATGGGAAGAGAAGATGAGAATTAGATGAGGTGCCACAAGGGAGAAAGCCGCAATCACATCAAAGTGAGCAAGGTGAAATTCTGAAATAGCCAAAGGACTTTCACTTTGTCCGAGTGGCCAAAGTTTATCTCTTACAACTTTAAAGTTTTTGGCGACATGAAATACATGACGGAAATTCATCATTTGTACAATTTTGGACAAGAAGATAGCAAACTTTATGGAAGAGACCAAACTAAAGCAAGCACAGTCCCAAGGTTTTTGTCAAGTTCAGTTTCATGGAAAGAAGACGCAAACTATAGTTTAAATTAATTGAGAAGTTCACAAACTTGTAGTTTTTGTGGGTAAAAATTATTAAAATAGTTTTGTAAAGAAGGGATATTTTATTTTTTTTCTTGGTTCATATAATCTTCTTGTTTAGTAAAGCCTCTTAATTATTTTATATAGTGAATGAAATAAACAGAATTGTTTGTCTTTGTGAAAGTTAAGATTCTTAATTACCGCAATATAATGAAACTGAAGAAGATGTTGTTTCTGTCAACTATTTAAGTCATTTGTAAAAGTGAGTGTTATTTAGCTTGCTACTTTCTTTCAACAAGTTAAGATTTACAACACGTGTCGGCAATTCGCAAGTTCAAAACAACATCTTTTCTTCTCTCCATTCCTCTATTTACCAAAATACTTGGGAACAAAAAAAGACAGAAAAGAGAAAGTTACTAATTTGACTTGGGATTACGCCGATTTTTTTATTATAATCCTATCCAAATAAAAATACGCAAAAAACTGGTATTTTTGTCTTAATTCTTCATCTATTCTATAGAAAAGGATATAATTTTGGAATTATTTAATATTGTTTGTTCATTCTTGTAATGAGCAGTTGGAAAATATTCAGGATTCTAATGAAATTCGTTATTACTTTTAATTTCTCTTGAATTTTGCACAAAAAGTTTATATGCATACAACAAAATTAATTTTAGCTTTACATAAAAGTAAGTAAAAAGGATGTTCTATGCATCTTGAATAAGTTTGATTAAATTGCTGATAGTTTCTCTTTGCTCATATGTAACAAAGTTTGAAATTAACTCTCTTCTCAAAATTCTGATTTGACGTATGAACAATTCAACAGAAAATGACGGATTGAAGAAAATGTCCATGAATGAACAAAGTTCAATGCAGTCTGAACCTTGAAATGTCGGATTTAAGAAATTGACGCACAAAAGTTTCTTCCGCTTCCATGATTTTGGTCCTTTGACTTATCCTTTCACATACAATAAATTTACCTTGAATTAGATTTAAATTGTAATACAAACAACCGTCAGATTTTCCATCCGGATTTAAAAGAGAATTTGATTTCGCTTATCTTTGTTTTTGAAACTGATTGAAGATTATGGGAATGTCCTTGTTTGTACTTGAATCGTGTGACTTATCCGATTAAATCTCAAGACTCTGATACAAAGAAACAAATGCTCAAAGAAATGAAGTTGGAAATGTGGAAACGTTAAAATTACTGCAAACTTGATTATCTCTGCCAGAACTTTACTAAACATAGTTGCAAATTGCGACAGAAAATTTTAAAACGAAATCAAAGAGAATACAAAAGCAACTTCACTATATTACAGATTAAAATGTTTCATACACGAGAAATCCCATTTTACAATTGAACTAACAAAGAAATTCCAAAATTATCCTAACCTAATTTCTTTTGGGATATACTTTACCCCTCGTTATTTGCCTAGCCAAGCGAGAGTGGGTGAAATGGCCCATGGCGAGGTTGGAAAGTCTTCTTCTTCTTTCATCAGAGCCAAGAAATAAAGGAAGAAACTGATTTTCATTTGGTCCCCATCTGCTCTTCTTTCTTCATTGAGCTCATCACAAGGAATGGAGAAAGTTGGGAAAATGAAGAATTAAAATTAAAATACTAATGATGCAAAGGGAAAGCAATTTTAATTTGGGCGCATTGCTCAAGAGTTTCACAAGTTTCTTCAAAATTACAAGAGGAAGGGAGCCTTTGGTTAAGAGCCCTTAAGGTTTTCAGTTTAAAGACTAATGGAGCTAAATCTATCAAATAATGAGAGAGATCCAAGAACAGCTTTCTCTTCACGTCGTTACAAATAAATTTAATCAAAATCAAATGTCTGCATCCCTTCCAGCTCTACTCTCTCCAATCAATTTACAATCCCATGCATTTCTTGCCATGGAAGAGATTAACTTTTAAGTCGGTAAGACGGAAAGGTGATTTACTGTGATTTAATTTGATGGAATTTTATTCACATGTGTTTCACGTTTTAATGACCAAAAATTACAGATACTTTCCTTTTAAAAGTTATCTGTTATCGTCGTAAGAGGTCTATCTGAAACGGTCTTTCTCTAGGTCACCCTTAATTATGAAATGCTGCACAAAAGAGTGAACTTTAATTTATTCAAATTATATACAGCTTCCATTTAGTACACAACTGCCAAAAGTATGGCTAATAAGACAGCAAGGTCTGTGTTCAAAATTAAACTGTTATCATTATCTTGTGTATTACACATTTAGTAATTTGTTTTTGAAAAATTAACCATTAGTTTTCCAATATTTTAAGCAAAAATGTCACAAGGGGTAAAAGTGACAGAATCTTTTTTGCTTTCACTTCACCACGTAGCTTTTAGTTCACACTCATTGTGGCTTGAAGTGCTAAGCTAACATCATCTTAGTAAGCTCTTATTGCCTTCTTTGCAACAATGGAGAGTCAACTCATCACGTTTCGGTATCAACTTTCATTAAGCCTTCAACAACAGCTTGAGGCAGTTCAACACATTCCAGACCCTTCCTCTCAAATTACATTGGGAAAGGAAAATTATCAAATGTTTTGGTCCAAAATAAATTTAAAAAAAATACATTTTTCTGATGAGCATACGGGCTTGCCTATTTTTAAGCATACTTTCTCCAGAGTAAAAAATTAACAACAGTTGAGTTTGAGATAATTTAGTAGGTGGGGATGATTATCATATATTTGGAGGTACATAATGTGACAGCCCCACGCAGGGTAACTGGGAGCAGTGATATATATTACCATCACCATCCAGTGAGTTCTCTGCTTTGAAGACAAAGGGAAGAAAATGGGGCGTCCGTGCTCATCTCGTCTCAGTCTCACATTTGGGAGTGCGCTGAGAGCTTGGAATTCTTTGGCCATTTCGTGATTTATAAAGCATATCTTATACTTTTCAGCCTTTGAAAATATTTTCAGTGTACCTTAATAACTGAAAGATTAAGCCCTGATTTATTTCCATTTTCTGAAAAAATTGTGCTATTTTAAACCTATTCAAGTCCAGAAGGGAAAAGTGAGAAATCGACGAACTTGATTCATCCGTGTATATACACTTAACTTTCTTCATTTGTTGTCTCGAAGATTTACCTATGTAAAAGTCAAATTAAGTAACTTTTTATTTGAAACGAATCTAATCAAGTAGTATTGTGACACAGACACTTGAACAAAATTCATTCAATCAAGTCAAAATTAGCAAAGAAAGAGATAAACTTTATAGACTTTCTCTTCTGTGAAATTTGCGACTACGAAAGACAAGCTTATAAAAAAGGAGAGCAACTTTCTCAAATCTCAACACAAGATTTATATCATTCCAAACTGCAAGGCAGCCTCATCCATCATCATCCCAAAGCTAAAGAACTAAAGAAGTCAGCAGAGAACAAAAGTTGTAAGTTAATTATTACTTTACTAATTTATCTACTCGCATTCATCATACACTTATGAACTTATAAACAGCATAATAATGGACCAAAGCAATATACTGTGATAATATATTTGCACATACCTCCAAAGAGATTGTCACCTTTGTGTCACTCTTCTCACTTTACCCATTTGGGTCCAAAGCAAAGTTTACAGTGGAATTGTCTACAGGATGTAATTTGTTTAAAGAATTAAAATGGGCATGAGTTCATTGGGTACGAGTTTGATTTCAACTTAGCAAATGTAAAATCTACGTGACCTATACATTTTGCATCTTTAGATGATTTTTCCCCAGATAACCTTGAGATAGATAGGTATATGCTAACAATCAAATGACACACCTCCATATCAACAAACAGAAGCAAAGTAAATGTCTGAAAAGTGAAGTTTATGATGTAAACAAGCTAAGATAACTAAACCAGCGTATAAATTACAACCCATGTTTATAATGTAAAAAAAGAAAGTTATTTACATCAAGGAAAGAAGCTAAAAATTTTGTACACAATTTGAGACGAGGTTATTTCATTGTTATTTTGTGGAGAAAAGTTAACCACTTTACGCCGGAAGTAATACTCATCCCATTACAAGATATAACAACACTTAAGAAGTGTTATTTTGAAGATTTAAAGTTGATTAAAATTTTTATCATTGTGAAAACGAAGAAAGCAAGAAGAATGGTTACCGTCCATCAAATTTTGTTGTTACATCATGTTATGTTATTTAACCCACAAAGCAATCTGAGATTTGATGTTAAAGTTAAGTGGTTACTGCCAGCAAACCATGACCAATACCACGAGACGATCAAAACAATCTTGAAAATTTCAAGTTGAAATTGAGTCGTAAAACTTGAGACTCGCGTTTGTTTGATTTGTATTGCTACCTTATCTTAAGTATTTGGTATAACAACAAGGAAGAGAAACGTGTACATTCGTATAGTGGCCGCTTACAGAACTCCAACTTTAAACTGTCAACAATCCAATTGTAACTTAAGATGGTTGGGTTTGATTTCTTTTGCATTGAATTGTTACAATTCGAGATTCAAATAGAAAGAACACGTATTTTTGGTTGAATGATTTCAATTTCCAATACAATTTTTATATTGTAAGAGATTTGAAGAGTTTTCCCTTCCAATTTTTTCCCATACATACATACCTATTTCTAAAAAAATTCAGCGACTTTTCCACAAGTTCGGTTGTCTTTACCATATATGTGAATCAATTATTGGCATTTTCATGATTTCATTTATTCGCCCACATCAAGTAAATTTATCTTGATTGAATTTCCATAAAATAATTTTTCACCGTTTTATCTATCCTCCCACAATCCTTCATTCTATTTTCAGAGTTATAAATCTGCAGGGAAAAAAGAATATTAATCTCCTTTAACTGAGGGCTTGCACGTTTTTGGCCGAACAAAGAAAGAAAAGAATCAATCATTCATTGAAATGTGATAGTAGCTGTTGTAAGTGAAAAATAGCCTATTTTCCTTCTCATAAATTTGATCTGTTGATTTTGAATGTTGATTTCAGAGCAAAGGTTTTTTACGCACGGGTTAAACTGTTTTCGATGGATATTATAAGTACTTATTGCTTCTTTTGAACTCGTTTGAGAATTGCAATTGGCTTCACTTTCTTCTGTTTCCGCCTTCCTTTTACTATTTACCTTGTCAATGCAGATTAGCATTGAAGAAAAACATGGAATGAAAAACAAAAGCCCCATGTTTTCACAGAATAAAATACAGAATTCAATTCTATTTCCTGAATGAAAGTGGAAAATCTTACAATTTGGCCAAAATAACTTTCCCTTTTGTTTCTTGTGTAAGTAAAGGATGTTTGGGAATTTATCTCAATCTTTGGCTATTCAATTGGAAAATCGTGGCATGGAAAACTTGCTCCATACTTGATTTGACCCTGATCCTTATACGTGATTTGATCTTGATCTTGATACAAGTATTTCGACTAATAATCCTACTTCAAATCTGGTGGAAAAGTAAATCCGGAACCTAAAACTACAAACGTCCCTTTTCATGTTGCGCAATATGCGGTCATTGTTATGTAATTGAATGTCGTAAATGATATTGCCGAATCAATTCTTGTGTCCAGTCCACAAATCCGACCTTTGGGACAGGAAATGCTGACAGTTGGCAGTGGAGCGAAATAAATCTTCTTTTGTCTCTATTTCTGACTAGCTCATAATTTTTCATCATTTATTTTTTACACAGGAGAAAGTTTATTTGTCAACATATAGATACCGAGGAAAGTATATAACTTCGGACACTGAATGAGCCAAGAAATTTTGATAAAAGTGGGAAATCCCGTTGCTTCCCTTTATATATACCAAGTGGTTCTGTCAGACGAATTCAGTGGGGCAGAAAAATGTGGAATATATTTCATAGTAATCATCAGAGGGATGGTTTGCCAATCCGATAAGCTCCAGCCGGTCCCCTTTGTAGTGATAAATATGAACTCTGTTTGTACTGTTGCTCTTGATCGTAAAAAATTATCCATATCTAAATCCAAAAAGTCAATGTACGGAATTGATTGTGATTATTGTGTGTATGCAAAAGGATTAGTAAATATGGGTGATAAGTCATGGCCTTAGATAAATTTCAAGTTTTGAGGTATGCAGTTTTGCAAAAAGAAAAGAGTAACAATGTTTTCGAACGAACGAAACCTGTCTCAAAATTGCCTCATTGCGAAACACTCTGCAAACACACAGCAAATTATCCAATTTCCAGAAAGCTAAAAAATCAGTGGATAAAATGATGACAGCATTTGGATGCAATAATTATATCCCATTGAAATAATCATTTGCACAAAATTTATTACCCATTCAAAAAACAACCACTCATCTTTAGCATTTGTTGGCAATAAATTATTTAACCAAGCTCGGCTCATTCTGACCAACGACTTTCTGCATATATTTAATTTGAAATGGATTTAAAATTGGTAATTGAACACGTTCGTATAAGGCAGCACTTACTCAAGTTTTTAATTTAATAGTTCTTTGGGTGGGTTACTCAAGGTTTGTGATATTTTACTCGGGGTTGTTGCATTTGTAAATAGTTTGTGCGGAAAGCAATTCAATTAGTACAAGATTTGTGAGATACTTGGTTGTTTCGAGTCATTGAATGCACAGGATGTGATCTAGTAAGTGGCTAAATGTGTGGTTCAAGTTGCAATTTCAACAACAAACAACCGAAAGAAATTAGCGTTGATGTAATGTAAGAGAATAAAATAAATGAGTGAGTGATGGGATAGAATTCTTCTCAAAGAGAAGAAGGACTCGTGCCAAAATAATGCAACAAAAGGGTTGAATTGGATTTGGATCAAAGTGTCTGGGATTTGGGAAGCAAAGAAAACAGGAAATTAGGAGTCTTGGTGGATATGACCTATATTTGAAATGATGTAAGGTCCAATTTATTTCTTTTATTCCCTTCTCTTGGAATTTTGCAATGAAATGATTTTTAGCTTCTTTTCCCCTCTTAATCAAAGTTGCATAATGTGACATTAATATCCAATTAAGTCAAGCTATATTATGATATCTTCACTGAATACCCAAAGTTTTATGCAGAGTAAGTGACGTCAAGTTCAGCACAATTTAATAGGTCCCAATTTGGCAAATTGACGAACAGAAATTTTAAACAACAAATGATTGCTCCAATTTCCAATTACAGTTTTCTGGAATTCAATTACCAGAATATCATTTACTCACGCGTTGATAATTGTGTCTCATAATGTCGTATTTGTCTGCTCGCATTTCATATCAAAAACCAAGTCCAAGATCAGTAGGTCACCTTCTAAATCACAACAATATAAACTGCAGACAATGGGCTTTGTCTTAAAAAATTGACAGGCAGCCGTAAACATTTCCTTGTTAAACTGTCCAAAAATACAAAGCTGATAGAAAAGAAAAATGTCCTTCGTCAATTTTAAGAGAAATCTATTCCCGTATAAAGTTATGAAATTGAGTCTCGTCTGTCCAAACCAGACCGTGGGCAAAAAAACAATACAAGCCAAAGAACAAATGGATGAAAATCAGAAGTGACGCCAAAGAAATACGGATTAACTCCTCCCCCTCTTTCTTCTTATATCTTCAGCTTCCATTATTGAAAGTGGGGCAAAAACAGGGAAAAAAGTTTTTTTTTCAAAAGAAAATTCTTATAATGTAATACAAGTATTGAAAGTTGTCAAAGTGCAGTTTGATCTATTCTTTTCAAAAAGAAGACTGCAAATTCAAATTCCAAAATAAAGTCAGGCACGGAAATGAATGCAAAAGTAAAAGTACCCAACAAATATCAGTATAATAACGTAACAAGTTCAATCATATGCAATACTTTTTCTAAAACTCCATTCCAACTTGGGATTGTATAAGGGTTACGAAAGAACGAGAACCTCCCTCTAAATCAACTTTTTGCTCCTCTCATTGATGTTGATTGTTGGATTAGAGATAGAGAATGGATCAATTGAAAAAAATAAAGTAAAAGTCAATTCTTGAGTGATTGGCTGCTGTTCCTTTTCCGTTTCCTTAAAATAAAATAAAATAAATCCAACGCTTTTTCTCTCAGCCTCCAGCTTCCATTTGGCTAAATTAAAGTAACTTTCACTTGAATGGATTGTGCAGAATGTGTTGGTAGAGAGAGAGCTGATCTATTTGACACAATTTGACCGTTTTCTCTCTTTTAAAAAAAAACTTTTCTCCAAACTAAACTTTTCGGAAAGTTGGGAGGATTTTAAAAGAAATTAAGAAGAGCGTGGGATGCGTTGCCTCGTATTTTTCTGCAATGACCATTTTGTTTACACTAAAAGTTAAGGTTCGAATTAGAGATCGTGACTTGGAAAGATCTTGCTAACTTTGTTTTAATCTCTTCTTTAAACTACTGCGTATAAAGATAAAGATAAAAGGCAACTCATTTGGGTTTCGATTTGTTGCCGAAAAAATATCAAAAATTGGTGGCATACATTTACAATTTGTTGCATCTATTTACATCCGTAACTTATTAAAATTTTATTATTAGTTTTATATAGCTATTTATACATTTTATGCGAAGATAATTTTGTTACTATTTAAATGCAAAAGTAATAAAAGTCTAAAGATAGTTGTACTTGGTTATTAGTGGCTCTGTCAGCTATTCCATTTTACGAGTTTGGTTTGGTTGGCTCAAGTTTATTTCATATTTCATATCCTGAAGTAGGAGTGGATTAAAGTTTTTGGTTTATTATTGTATCCCTTTTTCACAATACTAGGTCGTATGAAATTGTAGTGATGTAATGTGTTTAGCAAAAATAGATGAAAACCAAAAGCCCCCAAAATTTCTAAAGTATCACTTTTTTCCACCAATAAACAAACTTATTTGAAGAAGCTTAGCCAATGCAATGCCGTTTGATTTTTTATGGTGGCATTACCTCCAGTAGTAAAATAAGAGAGTGTCTGGTAAATCACTGATTTATGTTCAGTTCCTACCCCAAAATGCATTGAAATTCGACTGATATTTGATTTTTTATTAGACGGAAAAGACCAGCATTAAATTTCACCATTTAATGATGTTGGATCTACTGTTGATTTTCACAACTTGATGGCTTTTCATTTAATTATATTCACCTTTACATTTGACATTATAAAATCGCTGTCACAATAAACAATACAAAGTTTGAAAACTTTTATAATTGCTTGCATTTACCAGATAATTTAATTAATTAATAAAAATGGGTTAATCTTGCAAATGCTAATTTATTCGTGCCCCATTGAGCTAAAAATGTGCACAAAAGTTTCCTTTTCATTTAGCGTCAAAGTGCTTTCACTTGTAAGTACGAAAGCGTCAGAAAGATGGATATATGGAGTTATAAGTATTTTTGTATTGTGTTTCACATGCTCTTTTGTGGCATTTTGTTGCCCGATTTCGCGAGAGATTAGTAAAAGTAACAAGAGAAGGCAAATGTTTACTTTCTCTTCTGACCACCCGATCTGCCATGCTTTGACCCACTCTTGTAATTTATAGTAATTGCACTCGGATTTCACGTGTCAGCTTAATTTGAAGTTAATATGAGCATACATAGGTATAATGTTTTGCCATTACGGCAAGCAAATGTTTACCAAATTATGGACAAAAGTGAGCGAGATTGTAAGCTATATAGACATTGTTCATTATAGATTATGCCAAATAATATAATTCATACATATTCGACTACAAAACTAATACCAATTTTATCACTAGAGTCTTGAGGGATGAAAATGTTTACTTTTCTTTGTCCACTTTTGTTTGCTTTCACTCACTCACCTTTACATTCTTTTTAGAAGAAAATTGCTTATGATGAAATGCTACCATTACTTGCGACTTTATACAGCTTGAAAAAATGGAAAAATTAATATGAAATAAGAATGGAAGCTAAAATAAAATACAAAATATCAGCATATTTTCTTTATTGATATAATGCTTGAATGAATGATAGGGAAGATTATTATTTTTCTTTTAATTTCCTTCGGATTGTACGATGATTTATCTTGACATCGAAAAAAAAATTGCTTAAAAAAACATTAAAAATTAATTAGAATTATGTACAAAAGTATATAAGCGAGATATTTATATTTTATAAGCTTTGATCTCTAATTTTCCACATCAACATGCGGATCCGAATCATCGTTTTGTCCCTTGTTTAGTTTTGGTCTATATTTAAAAGCATAGCGTTGTTTTGCGAAATAGAAAATATAAAGAAGTATAAAAATGACTTACTTAAAAGTGTTTTGCACAGTAGAAGTCGCAGTGGGTTGGTTTATTGTGGGTTGGTTTATTGTGGGTTGGTTAATGGTCCCCGATGGATTTTGGGGACTTTGATTGAGACGTTCCTTACTTTTTAAAATAGCAACAATGTCCTTGATCTTTGCCGTGAACTCAGATTTGAGCTCAACTGAAAAATATTAGAATTAAATAAAAATTAAATAAAAATTAGATCACATACCCAATTCTTTTGCAGTCATTTTCTCCAAGTTTATGACATTGAATTCCTCGGGTAGCCTGGACATTTTTGGCTGTCTCTCGTTTTTTATTTGGTTTAGAATAACTTTATGTGAAAAACCCGATTGTTTTAAAAAATTTAGGAAAAATAGACTAAAAAATAGTTCTGTTGAAGCTGTAAATGAAAATGGTAACTTCTTAAAACAAAAACAGGCCAGTTTAGGGATTGCTTTTATTTAAGGTATTTGTTTAAAAAGGTACATGTTTAAAAATAAAATGTTTTACATAGATTATTAAATAGGCTGCATTCATATTTCATGCATCTATTTAAACAGGTAACATTTTAGCTATTTAATTATCATATCGGTATATGCTAACATCAAAGTGTATTCAATAGTCCATATCCCATTTAAATGACATGAATGCCCTGAACAACAATATTTTTACATTTTAAGGAAATTTAGTGAAGCAATATTATTGTCAAGATTCTACAAAAATGTTTTGCATCGAAGCATTAATTCATCTAAAAATAAAATAGCGTTTTCTCCAAAAATATCTTGCAAAAAGGGCAAGCATATACCAAGTCTCATTTCCACTTCAATTCATTCATGTCATTCATCATTTTAATTGGTAAAGAAAAGAGAAAAATCTGAAAACTTTTGCCCATTTCACACTCCTATCTTAAAGAATCTCATTTTTTCAAAAGAGAGAAGTGACGTAAATCAATTGAATATATTGGAATGGCCGAAACAAGAATGATGAAAACTGGAGGTTCGTCCAGTAATTCGTCCATAGTACGAACAATTTCTCCCCCACCAAAGACTACCAGTCACCTAAAATATGTAAAACTGTTGTTCCCGTTTATGGAAGATATGGCTCATATTTCCCAAATACGAACAAACTTTATAAAAAAAATTCCACCTTCTTTAAGCAGGCAATTAAATACTTTACAAATATGCATTATATACATATAATCCTTCAAACAACCAAGGAGTTTCATTTATGCAACTTTTCTTAATTATTTTATAGCATAAAAGCTTATGCCCTCGTGAACAAAGAAACGGGAGCTGGGTAAACAAACTAATGTTGCTCAAATAAAAAAAGTTGTGTCATTCATAAGTATTTAGCCAACCAACATGTTGTAATTAGCCATCAAGAGACCTCAATGTCCTCTTCAACTTTCACTGGACCATATAATTTAATGTGGGACCCTAAAGTTCACAGAGGAAACACCTCCGTCCACTTTGCAACACTTGAGAGAAAGTGCAACATCTTTTCCCTTCCCGTCCTTAAGCATCAGCAAAGACAACGGAAGAAAAGGCAGGAAATGAAAAGTTCTCATCCAATGTTTGGCATTAAGGGCACAATAAACTATCCTCATGAACCAACGCACACATTCCAACAACACGAGCTAATGGACTTTTCAAAGTTTCTCGAAGAACAGGA
>JAQIXN010001804.1:0-15299 GCA_034698145.1 Proisotoma minuta
AAAAACCCTGAAATCGATCGAATTTGATTGAAAATGGTTTAAAACGATGCTTTGGGTTTATAATTACTTATACAAACGGATTTCATAAAAAAATATTCAAATAGAACCCTAAAAATCATAAAAAGTTTTACATGGATACCAAAGATTTTTTGGTATAAAATTGATACACACCCCTGACTCGGGCTGAATGAACACTGTTCTGGAGGTTTTCGTATTGGGATATTTGCATTCTTATACTCGCTACTCTTCCTTGTACATGACGAATCCGTTCTTTAAATACATTTAATGGTCTCTCTGTAGTCATTTCTTCCAGCTAGTGCATAAATTTATTAAAGTTAAATAATTGCATGATCTTGCTATAATAATAAATGTTTTTACCGTCTCAATCGATTCAATCATCCAGTGAATTCTATTCACGTGTGCTAAAACTATTTGACTCGCTTTCACCTCAAACCCACCATGTTTTTTTGCAACAGTTTTAGGTACATAATGATGATAAAATATGGCACAGCCAGTGACAAGTGTTGTCACTACTGCTAAAATTGCAATGGCCTGTGGAGATTTTCGAACATTTTTACTTGCTTTTTTCCCCATTTTTTAACCAACTTGATTTGATATATTAATAAATGATTTAACTGATAAATCTATACTAATTGTACAAATTTTTATTTTTCAGAAAAAAAATTCTTTTAAAAATGAAAGCTGCCTATACAGAAAAGAAGTAAGATTAGCCCTTGAATTGTAAGGGTCCGTTCACTAAACATTTGCTGCTTTCATTTATACCTACATGCATTCAATCTTTGAAATAAGAAACGTTAGCCTCGAATGATGTTTGAAAAAAGGATCTCAGTCAGATGGTTGTTTAGCATTACTAACCTACATACTCTATACTTATTACTAAGCAAAAATTTATTTACTAAAGGGTCTGGATTAAAATAAAACAGCTATTTATTTTGATCAAATAAGGAGCTTTGTTTATGTTGGTATAAATCTGATGCAAATTTTATTTTTTATATTGTATCGATTAAATTTTAAATGGAAAATTATTTTATTGGATAATACAACAACTTATGTCAAAACTGTATACTGTTTTCCTTCTTCAATTTCATTAGATTTTCTAATAAAATATTTAAAGATTAATCATGAATTATATTATTAATATAGCCTCAAATTTCTTGTTTGCCAAAACTGGCTAGACCCTCCTTGCAAGATGTCTACCAATAGAATCTGGAAAGCTCTGGACAAGTGG
This sequence comes from Proisotoma minuta, assembly GCA_034698145.1. Classification (NCBI taxonomy): domain Eukaryota; kingdom Metazoa; phylum Arthropoda; class Collembola; order Entomobryomorpha; family Isotomidae; genus Proisotoma; species Proisotoma minuta. Next base: position 1,250 of record JAQIXN010001804.1, read on the forward strand.
CAACGTTTTCATGAGCATTTTTGGAAGTTCCCTGTGAATTGGTCCCCTTCAAAAAAGCAATTAACAAGTGACTATCGCTTCTGGAATTTTCCTATTTGGACATTGGTTTTATTAGGAACTGTTTGCATGATTTTTGGAGTTGCATTTCTCATTTTGTTTCCTTGCCTTTTTGGGATAAAATGTTTACCCCGAATAAAAATTCTCATTTCCACAATACTAGCTGCTATTGGACTTTCAACTTTGTTGGGTGAAATTATGCTGATTTTGTATTCTCAGACAGCTTTCCCTGCCTACAATGAATTGATTATTTTGGAAAATAATTTAGTTAGACATAAAAGAGGTAAGATTTCAATAGAATAAAAATTACGAGAACGAAGCATCATGCATTTATTTAAATTTTAGGGAAATATTCTACAACTTCCAAGAATCTCGGAATTTTCTTAAATTACTTTGTTTCTGGGTTGTCATCAATGCCATTTTTTCTGTCAATATTTGGAGTGTACATTGGATTGGATCCTATTTTCATTTTCTTTAATGAATTGCAACCAAACTTTTCCGTAGCAAGTTTCCCAATGTCCCCTGTTCTTTATGCTGTATCAATTGTAACAAGAATATTTATTCAACTTGCGTCTTTGATACAATTTTGTCGGTTAATTTCTTTGGCAGTTTGTGTGATGGCTACAGGCATACATCTCATGTTAAATTGCATGCATACAATTCGCACGCTGGCTTCTGCAAGATTAATAGACTCAAGCATTCATGGTTACAACGGACTTGAAATTTTGTTGAAATGCGCACAGAAATTTCAAATCAGCACTGCAGCAATTGTAATGTTTTTTGCCTCTTTTAACTTTGTATCTTTTAATTTTGTTACCATAAAGTTACAAAACGTTCTACCCATGCCGTTGTATTTGTTTTTCCCGTTTGCAACACTCCTCGTCGTGATCAGCACCCATATTTTGTTGCCAATGGCCACTCAAATACATGAAATATCTTTGCTTATACACAGAGCTTGGAATGACTTTCTCAGCAGCAAAAACTATCTTGCTCGCTCAAAATTCATGAGGAAAAAAATTATTTCTTTGAGGGTTATTTCTTTTTATGTTGGTCTAAGCTATGTCAATTTCTGCAACTTGGAAAAATCCACAAAAATCAAATTTTACGATCGTACGGTTAGTTATACAATAACTGCCCTCATTTCTGTGAACACTTCCCATTACAAAATGCACCAATTTTAATCGGAATGTAGCTATGGATAACTAATTATTTGAAATTAGCTAATAAGGATTTCGAAACAAATAAATCAAAAATTATTTTGTGAACTTTTCATTACAAATAAAATTGAGTTATGTATGTACATTTTAACATTTTTTTAATTTTAATTGCTATATACTTTAATACTGAAATATGTTTCATTTATTTCTACTCCAAGATTAACTAAAATTATGCTTTATTAGTCTCATGTAAATCATAATCGATAATTTCGTGGGCTTTGGATGAAATCTGATTTTCTTCTTCATTTGTAGTATTTTCAGAATTTTTCCAAAATTGTAGAATTAAATCTGCACCTTTCTCCCCTATCATTATTGCTGGCCAGTTGGTATTTCCCACTGGTATCACAGGTATCACTGAGGCATCCACAACCCGAAGCCTCTTGGTTCCAAAAACTTTTAATTGACTATCAACCACACCCTCTTTCTCGTTATTCGACATAGAATTTGTTCCGACCAAATGATGCAAACTGACAGTAAACTGTCTCACAAAGCACTCCCAATAGCTATCGCTTCGAAACTCTTCTTCTTGACAGCCGGGGAATTTCTCGTCTGTAAAATGAGCTCCAATTTTCCCGAATGCTGTGGAATTTTCTACCAAATCAATTGCACTTTTAATCCCTTCAACCATCACTTTGATGTCGTGGTCATTGTCTAAATATTTGGGATCGATGGCTACGGGCATTTTGGGATTCGAACTTCGAAGTGTTATTTCTCCTCGCGAGTGTGGTCTACCATTTGAGACCACTTGAAGAAAGCTCTCTTTTCCTTTGGAATGTTCTAAATAACTTGACAGCACATCCTGCTTAAAATTGAAAGAACGGGCCATTTGATAATCACAAATTGAGCAAGTTGAAGCCCCGAAGAGGAATATATGCGTGTCGGGCCAATCACTTTCCCCTGCCTCTTTAGCCAAAGAGCTGGCAAAAAATCCTTGAGCATTTACACCTGTAGTCGTGAATGACCCACGACCTCCTACCAAATATTTGTAGAATTCTCCAAACTTAAAGTCTCGATCAATGTCCATGGAATAAGTGCGATTGATGAAAAACGGGCCCAAATAAACTGCAGTGTGATCTTGCAGATTTTTTCCAACAGGAAGATCCTTTCTTACGTTTATCTGATACAAAAATTTCTCAAATTGACTGAATATTTAAAACAAAATTGCAATACCTTAACTGCCTCCAAGTTATCTTTTGGACCTACACCTGAATGCATGAGTATCTTTGCTGAGTTTATAGCCCCAGCGGACAAAATAATTTCTCGGTTTGCAAAAGCCATTCGCTTCTTTCCGTGTCTTTCATATTCCACTCCATAGGCTTCATTATCTTCTCCATCTTTAAACAATACCTACCAAGTAATTAGAATTTTTAAAGTTGCCATTTAATGCGTCACAAAAATATAAACCTTTTACCTTTGTGACAAGAGAGTACTTTCTTACTGTTAGACTCTGCCGAAATCTTATAGGTTCGAGAAATGCGTTGTAAGTACTCACACGCTGTCCAAATTTTGTTGGGTAGTAAACATAATCAAATCCTGGAAAATATTTTATTTAATACTTAACCCTTTAACGAAAACTAAACTATTAATGTATTTTAACCTTCAGTGTATTTTCCATTTAGATCTGTAATGTTAAATCCCTTCTCTTGGGCTGATTTTAAATAAAGATCGCCCATTCCAGTGTAATCCGGAATTTGAACAGTCATCTCTCCCTTTTTCCCGTGGAAAGCGTCTTATAAGCAATATTATTTGAAATTTCTTTATACAAGTTTATATTTCAAAAATCACCTGGTCCACTCGATTTATAATCCCCAATAAAATTTTCACTACATTTGAAATATGGGAGTAATGCATCATAAGACCAATCAGAATCACCCACAATTTTTGCTATATTATCATAATCTTTTGGGTTTCCTCGGTTGTGCATCATAAAGTTGATGGAACTTGTCCCTCCCAAACCTTTACCTGCAGATAGCAAGCACTCCTGCAAATTTATAAAATGTACATATTTTATTCAGATCTGGATTAAATTCAGATTTTTTTAATTATCATACTTGATGATTCTGAGAAAAGAATCCATGCGTCTGTGGAACCGTATAAAATTGCCAATCATCCGTTGGATAGTTGATTAGGAATGTTGAAAATACAGGAATTGACTGAAATTTTTTGGTTGATAAAGCTTCGAAAATCTTAAATAAAAATTATAAATTATCTTCAAAAATTGTCGTGAATTTGGAGCATCGAAACTTTTCAAAAATGTTCAACAACTTGAATCCAGCAATTGTAATTTCAGTGCAGCAAGAGTGCATAAAAATACCAAATTTTCCATTTAATTTAAGAGACGATTCTAAAGTGCTCTTTGTTGTCCCTCATCCTCCTTTTGTTCTTTCACAAATACAAAAATTGACCTTTCCTAAAACATTTCCACATCATGTTGAATTTATTCTATTTAATAAAACTGAGACAAATCGTTACATTCATTGTTTTCCTCGATTACAATTAGCTGTCCGAAGTCCACCAGGAGAATCACTTTTCCCGTTTACCATCAACAAGGATGAAATACACAAGTGTACATATCCCCTTTGGATTCCTAAACCGGATAATTCATGCTACATTGTTGCATCATTGGTGGAAATTGTACGAGAAAAACTAAACTTTTCTGCAAACTACATTCTCAACCACGAGTCTCAGGTGGATGGTTATATTAGATATCGTAAATTCGTCACTGACCCAAAACAACAAGATTTGAATTCTGTACTTTTTCATGGATCATCTGCTTACCAAGTTGTCTTTTGCGAAAAGCAAGAGGATAACAGGGACAGCAGAAATTTAATTTATCGACTCAAAACATGGACAGATCCCATAGATTTTACAATGGGGATAATAATTGTTTGCGTTTTTGGGGTTGAAAAAACCATCGAAATTGCATTGGAAACTACCAAATTAAAGGACGCATTTGCATACGCCTTCAAAATTAGAAATCGAATTGAGATTTTACTTTTGCTGCTTTCTTTCTTCCTATGCTCAAGATACGAAGCGGAATTTACGAGCAAAGTTTTGGTTCCTCCACCCAAAAGTGTCATTTCAACTTTAGGTATATAAAGTCATTTAATTTAAATTTAATTTAATACTTGAAAACATTTATTAGTTGAACTTTTGGACAACGATTATAAAGTTGCAGTACCCAAAGATGCAAATCCTTTTACCACAAGAGTAAACGAACTCGGTCGCATATTTCCCAACAAACCTTTATCTGCTATGGAAAAATTCTTTATAGAAACTCTTCGCCTTGACCACGCCGAAAGAATATTTCTTAATACCACAGGCAGCGTCGGAATGATGGGAGTTGCCATTAGAGGTTTCGACAAAAGCGGAAGCGGACAGTCTAATGCTTTTGTGCTAAAAGTCCAGTTGGCCAAAAACAAAAGTTGTCATGGATTTGAATCAAATTTAGCAAGAACCATGTTATTTTGGGTGGTACACAATCGTTTAAGATTTCCTATAATGAAAAATTTTAAACGATTGGAAGAGACTGGAATTAGTGGGCTCATTGGGAAATATTATGCACATTGGAATGAGCAGAGGATCCGAAAACTAATGCAAGCGAAAGGGTTGAGCGAATATTCGTCATCAAGTGTTTATGTTGGCGTAAAACATTTAGAACCAATTTTGGAATTTATATCCATAGTTTTGTCATTGGCACTTTTAATTTTGGTTATTGAAATGATTATCAAGTTATGTAGATATTTTTTATATAAAGTAGTTTTATTTTAAATGTCTTGCTCTGAAAACGATAGATACGTAGATGTACATACGAAACCATGTCAAAAACATATTCATGTTTAATGTGTCCATTCATCCATTCAGGTCTTTCAATAATTACTAATTAATCTTTACAATTTCAAACAACTGCTGTAAAAGCGGAAATATTCTGTATGCCCATACAAAGTTATGAATTGATAAAACGGCAGCACTTTGATATTGCATATGATAAACTCGAGTCATTGTAATTGTTTTTACTTTTGAGACAAAATGTCTCAAATTATTGTTAAAATTTTTCACCAGCTAACTTTTAAAATTTATGCATTTCCCATAACATTTGGCGTAGATTGTTACAAAATAGTGGAAATTCCTAAAAGGCTACAAATTAAAAATAGACTTGTATGCATAATTGCTTTTTTAAGAGATTTAGCAATTGTCATTTCAACTATAACAAATCCGAAAGATTATGATTCATGGTCGGATTCAATAAATCGGGTGTTTCTATCAGTGCTGCTGATGCTTAGTTTGGGATCAGTAGGCTTCAGTTTTAAGGGTGGCTGTACTGTCCGATTAATTAGAAACTGGCACTTTCTTGTTGACGAATTAAATCCAGGTTTATAAAATTGTTTATAAAAATGTCAAGCATGGTAGGAATAATTATAATTTATAAATTTCTAGATCGAAAAATTATTAATCAGTTGAAAAAATCTTGTATTTCTGGATTGACCTTTGGCTTTGTTGAATTCTTTACATTTTCCCTCACATCTTTAAATTATCCATGTCTTTCTCCATTTTTGGGACATCTTTTAAAAACGTGTGATTTTTCACTCCAACGGATTTTATCTCAGATAATCGATTGTTTCTGTTTCCTTGTGGTTATCTCTAATGGGAAAGTCATCAATTTAATTCTGTTTTCTAATGGGATTCAACTGACAAAAGAATTGGTGAAAGTTGCAATTCAAAAATCGTAAGTGTTTAAGGAAATAACATTAAACAGCAAAGTTCAGTAACTATATATATATATAATTATAATTGCAGCCTCAATTCAAAATCCGATCTCCAATCTAATTTCCGATTGTATCGAATGTTGTCTTTGCAACAAGGAAATTTTAATGATCTCCTTAGAAACTTTCTCCTTCCTGTCTTAATGATTGGTCTCGTTGGGATTGGAAGTTTTAGTCTCTATTCTTTAATCATGTTTTACGAACAATTGCCAATAACAGTTGTCGTTTATTTTATCAATGTGATAATTGTCTGCTCCATGATCCAAGTTGTGGGATACAAATCGGCTGGGGATATTTTTAGCTTGTCCCTGGATTGGAAAAGAAAGTTACTTGGCGATTCTCCTCAATCTCAGCGGAAGTTGACAACAAGATTTGCAAAGTCTTGCACACCTTTAAAAATATGGTTTGCGAGCAACTTTCTAGAAAAGAAAACATCGTTGCTCTTTATTGATTCCACTGTATATGCGACACTCAATTCAATTATGGGAGCTAAAGCAAATATCAGCAAGTCTTAGTTAAAAATTTATAATTTTATTATGTAAAGCTTCGAGTTGTCATAATTTCATACTGAATAAATACTTTTGGGTTTAAAAATGCTGTCGTATGTTGGAGGTGGTGAAAAGTAAGGAGGGCAAACCACTACTTCGTATTGACTTTCTGTTGGTTTCTGCGTATCGTTGTTATTCACAGTCAAAGTGTTTCCATAACGTTTTTCATTTCCAGCAGAACTGTGCAAAATTATAATAAATATTAATACATAATATTACAGATTTATATTTGTAATTAGCTTAAAGTACCTTATAACAATATCTGGCCTACTGGGTTTCACAGAAGCTGCATAATTAATGTCAATAAATGAAACTTTTGTTGTTAAACTGTCCTTCTTTTTATTCAGCTTTCCGAGCTTTGCTTTGTAGTACATATGATTCCCCAGTATAAACACTGAACAAACAAGAACGAAAAATAAGGGGATTGCAAAGATCAAATATGTATTTTCTTCCATTTTTAGAAATTTAGATATTAAAAAATGTCTAATGAAAAAAATATGTATTTATTTATCCATGACAGAGCACGACGTAATAAAAAAAAGTAGGAGTAGAAGGCAGATGAGAGATGGTTTAAGTGAAGGTGAGATTAGTTAGGCGTAATTAAATTAGAATTGCTAATTGTGTATACAATTAGTGGCAAGGCAAAAGCATATAGCAATAGATATAGATCCACAACGTGCATGTCTGAAATAAACGTGAGGTAGATTGTACTTTGTATGTATCTACGAAGGTACCATTTATGCAAACTCTGGTATTTTTAAATTGGAGGATTTACTGGTATTCTTGTAATTATATAATAATTTATAAAATGACTTCAAATGAGTCAGCTCTCTGCTCGTGACAAAAAGAGTTGCATGTTTTCAATCTAGATTTGAACATGATGATAATTTAACGAAGCGATTTTAAAACAGTTATCATTGAAATTTAATACAACAGAGATTTTCCAGAGACTACTCTTTTATTGTTAATGCTAACTATTTATGAATTCATAAGATTTTATCAATACATATATTTCAAATCTGGATAATTGTTTGATGAAGCAATTTGCACTTTTATATATTTATATTCAACTTCTTTTTTGACACGAATGTTACAGTTGCAGTGTAAACTAGGGACTCGACTCGAGATTCAATCATCTCGTAACTCAAAATGACAATTGCATTTATAATAGCACCATTTTCTATATGTTACTTTTTAATAATATTTCAAAATCAACCAATTTATGGTGAGTTTAAAAAAAGGCACTGAACAAATCAAAATGCTTCAATACTTTTACGCTTTTACAAAACAAAATATAGGTGCAGCAGGACCAGGTAAATATGCAGAAATTGGTGATATTCCATGGCAAGTTTTCATAGTGCATCAAAGTGATAATTACATGTGTGGTGGATCGATTTATGATCAAAATACAATTATAACTGCCGCTCATTGGTATGTACTTTTAATTTGTGTTTGTAAATTCCGTACCGTGTTTCATTTTATTTTTTATTCATCAGCGTCATTCATGAAAATGGGATAAACCGCCCTGCTGAAGGGATAAGAGTTTACGCCGGCGGAGTCAAACAATTTGAAGGTGTTATTAGAAGGGCTGTAAAATATGTCTACCCACCACAATTTAAATATCCCGCGGGAACTTATGATATTGCACTAATACGACTAGCCGATCCATTGCCCCTCAGTAGGACCATTGCATCTCTACCAATTTCACCCCCAAATCTAAAAATTAATATTGGTGAATTATGCTCATTATCTGGCTTTGGAGATACAACAGCCAACGGTCACACTGGGGATTTGAGAGAAGTGATGATTAAACTGAGAGACCCAGAAGATTGTTCTTATAATTACAGAGGTCAATGGGACTCGCAACTAATGTTTTGTGCTGGTGGCGTCGGTGGAACGGGAAGTTGCCGAGGGGACAGTGGCTCAAGTCTAGTCTGTCGTGGATATCTTTTTGGCGTCGTTGTTTTTTCGCCTGTGGAATGCAACCCAACAAACAAAGCAGGAGCTTATACAAATGTTGCCAATGCCAAACTTAATAGATGGATCCTAGAAAATGTTCTATATTTAGAAACATTCTATAACAACGGATAATATATGATTGGTGTGCTTTTTTGAAAACATTTCTCTATATTAATTGATTTGTTACTTTGTTTTTAAAAACAGCAAAAATAAATTTGTGATTTGGTCGAATTATGCACATTTAATTTATTTCTTGCTTAATAACATAATAATAATACTATCAACTAAAAAACTAAAAAAAATCCAGCCTCATTTCTTTTGCTTACACTTCATCTGCCCAAATTTGAGTTCCCCCATCTAATGTACGAGAAGGAGAGTGAGGGATGAAAATCTACCAATTATAAATTACTCAAGACTTTAATTTTAAAATTAAATTGCACATTGCTAACCTCTAAACACCAGCCGAAGAAAGCACCAACCAAAATTACTAAAATGATTCCAACCAAAACTAATTCAAATGCTGACATTTGTCAAGTAATTTTTTGTATTTTTCAAAAATTTTAAGCTTCAACTCATTGTTGGCTCTCTTATTTTATTCTACACACAATGTAGAAGACATTTAATCAATTCCATATCTTACATACGTGTGTTTTTCTTGTATATGCAAATAATTAGATGTGCATTCATATCAAGGTCAGAAGCAACTTTAACTTGCAGAGTTATGATGAATGATGCTTTGTTTGCTCTCACTTTTATTAGGTGTCTATGCAGTGGATAATGAGTATTGTTGAGACTTTTGAATAATTGTTTTATGAGCTCCTTATAGCGTACCTATTGAATAAAGAATGTGAATTTATACATTTCAAATTGAAAATGTTTAACACAGTCTCACTGTGTTTTTTTTTAAATATCCATTTTATTTTGCCCTTATAAATTTAAAATAAACTTGATTATGATATTGGGTGGGTGATATGTGGGTGATATTGTTTGGGAGTCGCGCACAATATTCCATATTCCTTGTCATTGTTGGGTTTTTTGTGTGCGCATTCTTTTTTAAGCCTTTCTTTTTTGCAAATGTTTACTGCGAGCTTGCAAGAATGTTCCATTCCCCTACTAGTGAGACACTGGTCCAAAAAGTTGTTGCATTTGCAATCGTCGTTCTCTTTTCTTTCGGCTGCGTTAAACTCTCTTACGCAGTAGCATTGGGGAGTGGCGTGTGGCGTCTCTTCGTGAATTGTTTGCCATCCAGCATCACAACCCATCGTTGAACAAGACTTCTTCTTCCTGTCCCCGCTCCCATCCAAACACGTCTTTCCTTCAGAGACCTAATTTAAACTCATTTAATTGTGGCATAACGTTTATTAATTAATTGTGTTACCTTGATGGCTAGAAATGCCAGTGTGACAATTCCAAGAACTTTGAAATTTTTATTGTAGATCATTTTGAATCTTAATTTTTACCTTGCTTCCAAATGCCGATCTTCTGTAAGGCTACTGTAGTATTTATATATTAGTCAAGAAAAAAATCATTGGGCTTTCATTCATCCACATCCTGTTAAACAATTCACAATAAAATATTTATCGTCTATTAACAATGGGTTTGAATTTTTAAGAAATTCCATGTACCATTAAAATGAATGAACTCGTTGAACTTTGGAACCAAAGTATAAAATCGGCACTTGAATGTATATTATAGAATATTGTAAAACGATTTTACTTTTGCATCTTGGTGAACCTTTACCCAATTATTTATGTAAATGGGACAATTAAATGTAAAAAAGGGAAAGCACGAAAATACCATTTAAGTTTATTTCTTAATTGCAGTGTCCATTAATTTGCTTATATACATGAGCAGTTGAGTATTACAGGTGCAGTCTAAAAGCGTTGGTAGCGTCCCTTAATCACAAGCGCCACCGCCCCCACAATCGCCTCCAGCATCCGCGCCATAATCAGCGCCGTAATCAACCATCAGAGCTACGCCTCCAGCCCCACCAGCTCCGGCTAAATAAGCAGCGTTCCGCGATCCCTTTCCCTCATTTGGACAAATCTGTATATATGATACAACCACAATTAAATGCCATTTTTTATAAAAGTAAATACTAAAAATTGCTAGTACCATTCTACAACAGCCGTAAAAAAAATAAAACAATAGCCCTGTCAATCCACAAATGAAAGGAATGGCTAAAATTGGGTTATCTTCAAAAAACATTGTTTTGCTTTACTTTGATAATGCCATTTTGGAAAACTTGTGAAAGTAAGTAGAATGCACAAAAAGGAAATAGAGTAAAAGTGAAAGTGGTGAAAGAGACTTTCTCTTTGCTTATAAAACCAACAACTCTGGGAATCTCGGCGTTTTTCGGAAAGCATTTTCCCGTAACAAAGCATAGATGCAAAGATAGTTATATATAATAAAGCACTCGCTTAAAAGAGATAAATTTGATGCGCTATCTCCATTCCTTAATTTTGTCCATTGATAAAATATGATCCATGAATGTAAATATTTTTATAAGAAATTTATGTTTGCTTGAATAAATCGAACCAATGCAAACAAGTAAAAACAAGTCTTGTCTTAAAGATGTAAAGCATCATAAAGGTTATAAGAAGGGCATACATAAGATAAATTTGGACAATTTAAGCTGATACTAATTTTTTGCATGAAACAAGCAAATTATTTGTATGGACAGATAATTTACTTTTCCATTATAGCTCTTTATTTTTAATTTCTTTAAAATGAATAACTATATTTACACTGCTTGTTTGTTATTTCTATTTTATGGAACTGGTAAGCTGAAATATTTTAAAAACATCTCTTTGAATCCGGTTAAAAATAAACTTGTATATAGGCACCTTGTCCACAAAAATAACATCAATAAGTGTTCCAAAAGCAGTAGTTGGTGAAGATGTAACATTAACTTGTAATTACGATTTAGAAGGATCTTCTTTATACAGTTTAAAATGGTACAAAGGAATGAATGAGTTTATCAGATTTCTCCCGAAAGAACAACAGAAATGGATAAGTTTCCCATTAAGTGGAGTTCCTTTAATAAATGTAAATAAATTAAGGGGGCTTACATAATATTTGTTAACGTTTTGCATGCAAACATGTTTTAGTTCTCAACGTCTCAGTCTGACACTGGAGAGACAATCACAATAAAATCTGTGAAAAAAGAACATTCTGGTAGGTACACCTGTGAAGTATTATCAGATGCCCCTTCTTTCTCCAGTGATAGCAAAAGTGAAACGTTGGTCATACAAGGTGAGTTTTTTGTCAATCTTGTAAAACGCCAAATCTTTAAAATATTAGTATGATATTTACGATTAGATGACCAGTCGGTTACTCCTAATCCGCCTAGACAAAGAAAAACAGAAGATCCAGGAGTTCTTAGCCGACATAATTTGCTGGGAGCTCTGTTTTTAAACTATGACAGATGGATTTATCCACAAAACTTTAATTTGAAGTTTGGAATTTCTATCATTAACGCAGATATTGTAAGATTTTTTCCTCAACATTCATTTTGTTGATATGTTACTCGTCTGTATAGGACAAGGAAAACTATTTGCTCAAGACTCATGTTTTATTGAAATATGTGAGTTTATTTGCATTATTTCCAAAGTACAATTTCATGAATTGTTAGGCTTGGAAAGACACAAGACTAGTTTGGGATAATCAACATAGAAAAATTCAAAAACTTCAAATCCCATCTAGCAAAATATTTCTGCCAGATATTGCATTGTATAATGGAGCCCGTCCGAATATGGATTGTTCTCAAAGCGACTTTGTGGCAGTGAAATATACTGGAGAAATAGTTTGGACGCAGAGATGTCATCTTGTGTCATATTGTAACCACACCCTTTACCAGACACCCACTCAAGTCCAACAATGCAAACTCACATTTAAAAGTTGCTCATTTGATGACGAAAGCATGATTTTAGAATTTCAAGTAAGTCTACGAAATTACTAAAAATAAGATTAATGAATATTCTAATTACTCACATGTAGAAATCTTCTGCTGATCTCGGCGAATATCTTGGACGAAAATATTCCATTACTAAAAACGTTGGGAATGTTGGGATACAAAATGAGAAAGCCAACGGTTACACAGATCTTACTTTTCACTTGGGATTAACGCCACAAAACTCTTGTCAAGTCTGACAATAAAAATGTTCAATTTATTAGATATGAATATCACAAAAGAATTGCAAATTAATGATATTATATTAATAAAATTAAATAAATAATCATTAATTCTAGCTATTCATTTTGACCTCAAAACTGTTACCTCTTTTTGTAAGATTGTTATAAATGGTTCGGCAAATTTCTCTGGGCCATTTATCTTTTCTAGTAGGAGTTACGAATAAGAGAGAAAGCCAACCAATTGACACGACGGCAAAAATCCACCAAACATTTATATTATAAGGATGAGGATCGTGAGGATAATCAGGATTTATATTGTCATTAAATATAGCAGTAAATGTTAATCCCCCCAAAACACTTGCTAGTGAATAGGCTGTTAAAATGACGCCGTGACAAGCTCCTATATTTTGAGAACCAAATATATCAGACAAGAAAGCCGGAATAATGCCAAAGCCTGCCCCATAACAAGCAGTCAGCATCCACATCGTCATAAGAAAAGCCCAGTATGTTTGGGTACTTGTGATTGTTGAAAAACATCCGATTATTACCAATTGAGTAGAAAGGAGTAAAATGAAAATATTTTTTCTTCCCACAAAATCAGAAAGAAATGAAATTAGCATCCGCCCAATCAAGTTACAGAGGCCATTTATAGATACCACAGTTGATGCCTCATCTGCATTCTTTGAAAAAATGTCCCTAGACATGTTTGCCAACCTTGAAATGACGAGTACCCCAAACACAGAGTTGGCCAGCATTGCTACATACAGCAATCTAAAGTCAGCGGAGCAAAGAGCATCAATCAAACTTATTTTCTTGGCTTCTTCAACAATGTTTTCAGAGGACATAAAGTTTGGGGGTGGTGTCCTTAGTACGAGTCCTGCAGGTAACAATATTCCCAAATATATTATTCCTAACACCTGCAAGCATTAAAAGTTGAAATTAGAGAAAATTTAAAGTGAACATATTTAGAGTATCAAATTGATACTATCAATACCACAAATGTGAGTGGAAGCCCAATATTATTGTAAAGCGGAAGTTGCATCTTTGAAATTGCGATTGATCCAAGACCAAAGCCGCATGTAGCCAAACCACTCGCAAGCCCTCGATTTTTTGGGAAGAATTTTTGAAGAGGAGAAATCGGAGATATATAGCACATGCCAATACCTAAAAAAAATCAAAAAGACTTCTATATTATCCTCCCTGTATCTGTATTCTTGTTCCTTTATATAATTGTCCAATACCAATTCCTGAGAGGAGCCCATAACCACAAAATACCAGCCACATTTGGCGAAGATGGTAGCCGGTAAAGGGCTTACGCACAAGGGCTTACATCACAAAGGCTTACGCACAAAGGCTTATATCACAAAGGCTT
>JAQIXN010001805.1:0-15298 GCA_034698145.1 Proisotoma minuta
AGTGATGCAAAGAAAGTTGGGGAGAGTGATAAAAAGGATGAGAAGGAAGAGGAGGAGGGTTGTTGTGCTTGTATCAAGGGATGCTGTTGCTGCTGCTGCTAATCTTTTATTTATATGCAGTATTAATTAATTGATTTATTATGAAAAGTTTATTGTGCATAATACAAATTTATTTTACTACAATTGATTGTTTCCAAAATACTTATTTATTCAAAAAAACAAAATAAAAACACAATAATTGTGTAATTATTTTCTCTACCTTCTTACCTTGTGTTGCGAATCCTTTAAATTGGTTGCAAAGTAACAGTAGATTAACCGATCAACAGATACTTTATACTATATAAAATTATCAAATATTGATACCAGTTACGTTATGCATTTATTTAATGCTAAAAAGTAGTTGACAATTCTTTGCTTTTTACTTAAATCCAGTATCTCGTGCAGAATGATATTATAATCATGAATTTGTCAACTCTTTGCAAATATTATGTCAGATTATTATGTGGTAATCCCGCAACTCAATCATCCTATTTTTCCGTCGACTCAAATTCGTTTCTGCCAATACAACCAAAAATAGACAATGATTACATTCCAATTAAACAATGTAAGTATTAATGTTGTCCAGCCTCCAATCCCAATCAATCAAACAGGATTAAATCCTCAATTTGACCTGTAATTTGCAATAATTGATCCACTCCAATAAATTCAGTTTATATATTAGCCATTATGCCAATCAATCAAATAAATAATCCCAATTAAGTACAATTGAACTTTTCCCCAAATCAACCCATGCATACAATACATGGATGATAACCATTGCATACGTTACTCATTTATTGATCAATCGATTGATTTTCGATAAGGCTCCAAGATAAATTGCGACTTTGGGGTCAGCTGCCCCAGTTAGCATTCACACCTGAGCAGAACCATGGCACACAAAATTTCCATGATTTTGGCGTCTCTTGCCCTCACGGGTTTAGTTTCCAGCTCAATAATTAGCCACGATATTGCACAACCGAAACAAGGTAAGTCATTTCACTTTCAAGCTCAAACAGCTGCTAACATTTTAAAATTTCTAGCTTCCAAAGTTCTAATCTGTTACTATGGAAGTTGGGCTGTGTATCGTCCAGAGCCAGGGAAATTTGATGTTGAGCAGATAGATCCAATGCTTTGTACCCACATTGTGTACGGATTTGCTGGTCTCAATTTGGACGGGACGCTCAAAATTTTAGATGAGTACAATGATCTTGAGGAAAATTTTGGAAGGGGGGCAATGCGAAGATTTACAAATCTTAAGCAAACAAATCCCAACCTCAAAGCTCTGCTGGCCATCGGTGGATGGAATGAGTGTGAACCTTTGGTCGGAAATACTTGCGAGAAATATGCAAATGTATGTTATACGTTTTTTTTTTTAAAAGTCATTGCATTTTTAACAGTAATTTCTTCAGATGGCAGCCACTCGAGAGAGTCGTAGAAGATTTATTGACAGCGTGGTCCCATTTATGCAGCTTTACAACTTTGATGGTTTTGATCTTGATTGGGAGTGCGTAATTATTTAATTGAAGTATTTATAACATTTTATTAACAAATCCCTTTGTTTGACGTAGATATCCAACACAACGAGGTGGTCGTCCAGAAGATAAGGTTTGCTAATTAATTGACTGTCAATGCAATCAATATTTTTTTACCGATTCAATACATAGGCCAACTTTGCCCTCCTTTGTGAGGAGATGAGAGCAGATTTTGATCCCCGAGGATGGCTGTTGACAGCTGCCGTATCAGCAGGTCAACCCACAATTGAGGAGGCTTACGATGTACCATCAATCTCTCGGTAAAAATATTGACAAATGATAAGGACGAAAGAAATAATTTTATTAAATTGGTAACAGATCTCTGCATTTCATTCATTTGATGGCTTATGATTTCCACGGGGTATGCATTCCATTTCAAGTTAATGTTGGATGAAAATGAAATAAAAACAATTTATGAATCATTTATATAGGGCTGGGAATCTTTCACTCATCACAATTCTCCACAGGGACCAATTTCCCTCGACACTGGAAACGGAACTTGGCTCAATGTGGTCAGTACTCAATACATACAAAACAAAGTTACATTAAAAAATGACACTGTAACTTTTAAACATAATTGTATAGAAACATGCCGTAGACTTTTGGATTGCTCAGGGCTGTCCCCCAGAAAAGCTTGTTCTGGGCATGGGAACATACGGAAGAGGATGGCAACTAAGGGACGCTGCTCAAAACGGATTTTACTCTGAAACAACTGGACTAATTTCTGCAGGACCTTACACAAGGGAACCAGGAATTTGGGGATATAATGAAATTATTGAAAAGTTTGCCCAACAATCTGGATGGATCGTTGTAAGAGATCCCGATGTCGTTGGTCCTTATGCTCACAACGGGCTTCAATGGATTGGCTATGACGATCCTCAAAGTATTGCCGTGAGAGTTCAATACATTTTGGAGAAGGGGCTAGCCGGCGGCATGTTTTGGAGCGTTGAGGTAAACCTTAATTTAGAAATTATTGAAGCATGACAATCCATTCTAATACTTATTTTTAAAATAGACGGATGATTTTCATGGGACCCACAGCAATGAGGCTTATCCAATGCTTAAAACTGCAGCTCGTGCTCTTCTTGGAAACATTCCAACCCCACCACCACCAACAACAAGGGACCCAACTGCACCTACCGTACTTACGCTTTTAAATGTCTAAAATAAGCATACACGGTGTATGACACACCTAAAATATTAAATCATTTTTACAGCCAACTGCAGCACCAACCACAACTCGTCGACCAGACGATGGCAACTGCCACGGCCCTGGTATAATTGCCGACCCTACCAATTGTCGCTGGTACATAACTTGCGTGCCAAATGGCTCAGGAGGATATGACCAAATAAGAACCCAGTGCCCAGAAGGTACCATTTTTGACCCACAACTCTCAACCTGTAATTGGTACGATGACGTTCCAAACGCACCAGAATTATGCAATGAAAAAATGTTTCCATTTTAAAATCGAGATCTTAAAATATTAAGGCCAATGAATCAACAAATAAATCCGTTTCCATAATTAAAAAAATGTTTATGTAGGTCTGCCTTTATTATTACTGAATATTCTCGAAACATACGCAAACAGTCCAATTACTCATCTCCAATCATTATTAAGGCAAATCACTCTAACGAAAATTGAAGAAGTTATTTATATTAAAAAATTTAAATTTGTGCAAAACATAGCAACTTAATTATTTGGTTTTCAACGCTATAAAATTCATTTATTTAATTTAAATAGTTTCTTAATTTGTTTGAAAGCTCAACCCAATTAATAAACCACTTATTTCTACCCAGATCAAGCCAACTCAATATGCCAATATAAAATATTTAAAAGTTTCTTAAATTAAGACCTTACAATGTCAAACGGCATAAATAAACAAAACCACTAATTAATCTGAACTCTTTCTCCTTCGAGAACAAATAAGCCAAGGTGACGTCTAGCAACTTATATATAACAAATAAAACGCCTAAACCTCAGTCTCTCCATAAAAACACAGCAACAAAATGACGCATAAAGGGACCACATTTCCATTTAAATGTTTCAAACTCTTCGTAAAACTTTACAGTCCGTTTTGGAAGACAACATTGGAGTGGGACGAAAGGTCAAACAAGCTCAAAATTCACAGACTTTTCAAACGACCACTTCATCTCTGGATTGTATTGTTTCACACTGGAATTTTCACTACTTTGATGCCTGGCATTGCAACGGCTGCGATGTTTTTTGGAATGCTCCCTCCATATTTGAACCTCTCAAAATTCTTTGTATTGTCCATTGTTGGATTTTACGTCACTCTTGGCGTCGTTGGTGAAATCATTTCGGCTGCATTTAGCAAACTTGGCTCCTCTGCTTTCAACAACATGAACGAGTTTACAGCTAAAATCAGTCGAAACAGATGTAAGTAAATTTTAGTTGTATTGTATATGTATGTAACACACATTTTATTTTTTTTAGATAAGAGTCGCGTGGTGGAAGATCGACGCTGGGAAGTTGAATTACTTTTACTAGGTATTATATTTCAACTATGGCTAGTCGGCTTTCTTGCAATTCCTTTGATGGTTTGGTTTAAAATTGACCCAATGTACGCAACAATGATCATCGTATTTCCAAACTGGGTTAAACAAGATCCTTTCATTTTCCTCGTTTTCCGATTGTTTGTTCAAGAAGTTTCAATGATACAAGCGGCTCGAGTGGAAACCATAGCGATCATGGTGGCTTGTTCCAGTCTTTCTCAAACGATTTATGTTATCCATATTTTTGAAGCAATTTGTGAAGGGATGTTTCGAGGTGGAAGGACAAACCATGGTCTTCAACTGCTAAAACTGTATCGTCAACAGGAGATATTGTTCACCCAGGTGAACAAGATTCAAAATCTTATCATGGCTTCCACCCTTGTTTTTACTTCTATTCTTTGGGTACTTTGCACTTTTGTGGCTGTCAAACTACATCAAGACGTTACAATGCCGCTCTATGCCCTCTTTCCCATGGTTTCGTTGACGATAACGCTAACAAATTTATCGTTAGTGTATCTAGCATCCCGGGTTTATGAATTTAGTTTGAAGTTGCGGAATAAATGGAAAAGTCGATTGTGCTATCTGCAACCAATTCAGCGAAAGTTGTGGAGGAGAAATGTGGATGGATTAAGATGTTTGAGGATTTACATTGGAGCGTTTGGGTTCAACGTTTTGTATTTCAAAAAGAGCGTGCCGACAACTTACTTTTCTCATATGATTGAGTATTGCATCACAGCATTGATGTCTATAGATGTTACAAACTCGGCTGGGAACTGCCTTCTTGGGCTCAATCTCCGACCTTGTGTGGAATTATAAAGTAGTTCTCTTGATTCGTTTTATATAAATATAATTAAATACATAAGGGCATTAATTATTTATTTGAGTTTCATGTATAAAAGAGTTAAAAATTGGAGTTTTTCATTTCTTGCATAAAAGTGCATAGATTTTATTTATAGATAAATGTTTTCAGTCACAAAATTGCATAAATGACTAATGGATAGCCCCGATAAATGTTGTTAATGTTGGTTTCTTGCAAATTTGAGGAAATTAAATTTTCTACTTATATACATTCACCAATTTTTATAATAACAAAACCCATTAAAGTAAAGTAATTCAATGCAAAATTGCATGCCATTAAATTTGACTTTGAAACTAAATAGTGCATGGAAATATGTATTTCTCCAGTTCCTTTGCAGATTTATACAAAAGCAAAACCAGCACTTACCCTTAACATTGATTTGAAAATTCTCTGGAAAGCATTCAATGGAATCCACACGCTATAATACACTGCATTTTGAAGTGCAAAAAAAGCTGAGAAGCATTTGGGCAACAAATCTTACTGCAAAATTAATATTGGAAAGCAAATATTTAAAAATTACTCGCATACAATTTAGCCAAAATCCAGACATGACCTGGAAAGTCATTTGCTCATCGTCATTATTTGTTGCAAAAAGCATCTATTGCTTAGCTCAAGCATATATTTGTTTCCAAAATTTGGAAGCGGGCGCAGCTTTCTTTTACTTGTCCTTGTTTGTAGCTTCTTTGTTTGTAATTTTCTGTACTCTTACTCTCCAACTTCTGGGTTCTTACGAATATGCGGAAATGTTGAATGTAATTTACACGGATTTGGCCAATGTTCAAAGTAAGTTTTAATTAACCAATGTTAAATTGCACACTCAGAAATGACCAATTTTTAATTTCAGGGAAATGGAGACTAGATTTCAACCCCAACACTGACAGACTGAGATTTTATATAGATGTGTATTTTCAGTTTTTCTCTGAGATAATGCTTTTATATCGTTTTATTCCTGTATTTTTTTCCGTTATTATTTTGAAGCCAAGAAGCAGCATTGTGCATCTTTTGTTCTCTGAAACATCTCTTATTTTTTACATTCTTATTTGGTGCCTTCACGCATTTTTATTTTATCACTTTATGTACTTCATGACGTGTTCTTTGGTTTCGTTTACACTTTCTATTAAATCCTATGTTGTTTCATTTTTACCTCTTGTATCAAAAACATTTTGCTATGACCGACTTTCCAAAAGTATTTCCATTCCCTTGAATGTACTTCAACATGAATATAGAAAATTGGAAATAATTAACAAATTGGTTACAAACTCATATGGAAAGCTTCTTTTGCCTGGACAAGCTGCGGGATGCTGCGTTATTGTATTGGGTGCGGGTTATGTGGGCAAATTTGGACGTCATCAAAATGTTATTTTCCTAATTGGTACGAGCACGTTAGTCATGAGTGGAGTTTCCGCCGTTGTGGCAATTCTCTACTTTAGTGGCCAGCTACACAGAATGTCAAAACATGCACTATATTCATGGAAATTTTGCAAATTTAAGAATAAATTGGAGTCTACGATTTTTGGAAAATTTAGGCGCTCATGTCGCCCACTGCAAATAGAGCATCCAGGATTCTACAGAGTCAATATGGTTTCTACTTTTAAATTCTTGAAATCTTGCTTCCGCGGAACCGCTAGAATACTAGTCACACTTAAAGGGATGAGCGGTTCTTAAATAAAACTGTTAAACAATCATGATTATTTATTGACACTTTTTTGTTTGCAAGTTTTGCTTGTCGTTTGAAACAATCCCTGCAATTAACATTGATATTTAAATATGATTACATATCGAATGCCATAGACCAGTCTTACATATAGTTACATACCACCACATCTGCAGACATTCATTTTGTAAATTGCGGTTATATGATAAATATTAAAATATTTTAGCGATTCGCACATTTAAAGAACTTTTCTTCAAGCTAACGGCATTGAGCAAAAAATAAAATGATGCTATCACAATAATTGTTTTGTTTAATATTTTTTTTTATCCAAATCCAGTTCATTTCAAAACTTCAGATAATTCGGTTGACCTAAATTCAGATAACTAAAGCTAAATCTTGCTAATATTAGATACTTAAATTGACAAATATGAAATAAAGCTAATGGTAAAAATGATAGTCATATCATTAAAATATAACTCTTGCTGAACAGCATTCGTATTTGCATTTATTTTGAAAATTTATCGGTTAAATGCATATCTAACTAATTATTGTAATTACATTAAATTTGCTGATGTTTGTTTAAGCACCGGTTTTATAACTCTGAAAGTCAAAACTGTTACAATGCCATGGAAATCCTCAAAAGCATTCAGTCTGAAATTTAAAAAAGCTTGGATCATTTACTTAAATTAATGACAAATGGTATATAACTATCCTTAATTTGAACACCAATTTTTCCTTAAATTATAAGTATGTATTGCATTTTGTAATTTCAAACCCATAAGCTCATGCAAACCACAGTCACGTACATAAACTCAATTAAAACTGCTTAAGAGTTCAGACATTATAGTAATTGCATATCAAATTATTTGGCATAAATTATAAAAATTTCTCCTATTTGTGTTTAAACACTCCAAACAAACATGAACATTTTAAAAATGCTAAAAGTGTTGATAAAAAAGAAAATTTCCAAGTTTAAACTAAAAGCGCCAATCAAAGGGATATCACTTGAAAGTTCCCTTATGTCCCCTCTGAAATTATGGGAGCTGTTTAACAAAAAACAACTCTGGACATGGACCTCTGGTTGGGATGGAAACTCAAATACAATGTCCTATCGACCGATTTCAAGGCACAATTACATGTGGTTTCTTTTAGCAATTGTGGACACTTTGCTGTTAATTCTTCCAACCATATTAACACAAACATTGTGCAAATTTGGATCTCCAAAATGTAACTTGAGTGTCACTGAAATCCTTGTTGTCACAATATTTCTATTTTTGGAACTATTGGGCACGATTGGAGATTTGGCTGTTTGGACTTTTGGAGAAGATCTTGCAGTTGGATTTAACAATATGCTCC
The DNA here is from genome assembly GCA_034698145.1 of Proisotoma minuta. NCBI lineage: Eukaryota > Metazoa > Arthropoda > Collembola > Entomobryomorpha > Isotomidae > Proisotoma > Proisotoma minuta. Next base: position 7,956 of record JAQIXN010001805.1, read on the forward strand.
GAATTATGGATTTCTATAGCAGATACCCCAAAGGTTATATTGAACATTATAATGTCGTTTACAAATCATCCATCTTTATACATATTTAATAATAAAAATTTCAGGCTCGGTGAGGCAGATCTTGATTGCAGCTCGGAAAGATAAACTTGCGACATATCTCAATATTTGCATGTCGATTATGATGCTATTTCCAATTCTTACGATGCCCATCGCAGTTTTCCTTGACTACGATCCAATGCACACGGCTTTCTTTAAGGTCAACCTTCTTCCTTTGAAATGGAATCACTGGTCACTCAAAGCATTTCGAATAGTTGTCCAAACAGCAATCACAATTCAGTGGTACAGAGTTTACCTATTTGCCCTTATGTCACTCGCTCTGGGAGCAAAGTTCATGCTAGCCATGATTGCTGTGGTCAGCAATCTTTCAATTAAAGAAAGGAAATTGGCAACTGCTTTATCAATATACACACAGCTTAACATTTGTATTAGTTGTGGCCAAAAACTTGCTGCTGTTGGTTTAACAGCACTATTATTTTTTGGATTTCTTATAATTGTATCATGTAATTTTGTCACAGTCCGTTTATTTTACATTGTACCAAGGCAACTCTTTTTTATATTCCCTACTTTTTCGTTTTCACTATCTGCAATTATAATTTTAGTACTGAAAGTACCTGCTAATGTTTATGAAGCAAGTAACGAGCTGCACAAGAATTTGAAAAATTGTTTGGCAGTGTGTCAAGGGAGGTTTAAGCGGAGATATTATCAACGAAGATGTAAGGCACTAAGGAATGTGTGTTTTGGTGTAGGGTTACTTAACATTGAATTGTTCATTTTGAAAAATTCTACATACTTTCAATATTGGAGAATTGTGTGGGAGTACACGCTTGTCAGCCTGGTGACTTCGGATATTCGTCTATGAAGAGTTATCACTTGATTATTTATACAAATATACATAAGTTACGTTCTAAGGCTTTTATCTGTACCTTAATAAAAAAAGTTGGTAAAAATGAATAATACATTTAATATTTATTTAAGACTTCATATCAGAGTGAGATCTAACACAAGTTTAACTCCGTAACATATTTAAGTTTGTCCGTGCATTTAATCATGTAGTTTTATATTCCAATTGATCGCATTTACCTTCTGAACGTCATTTGGACAGGTCAACGTCAATACAACTCAATCCAACTTGATTATAACGTGTGCTATTTTTAAGTTTCAACGTCATTCTGAGCCAATTTTGTTTGACGAAAATATATAAGGAAATTACCAGTGTCGTCATACGTTGAGGTGAAAAGGAATTGAAGACTTTTAATAGAATTTTTGATAGAATTTACGACATTGAAATGACAGACAAAAAAATTATTAACTAGACTAACTCATCAAACAAAGTAAACAGTAAAATTATGTAATTAAGGCTAAATAAGTGTCTCCATGATGACTTGTGCATTACAAATCGTATGCACTTATTTTTGCAAATGATCAACTCAAATTATGTATGAAATTAAATTGTTTAACCAATTGCATTTAAAATTGTAACTAAAATTCATTTTGAAGCAATTGATGCCTCAGTATTCATCTCAAAAAATGAATTCACAAATCACAATATAATCCTCATTACTTTTCCATTCCACTTCTTTATCCATAATAAAATGGCAACTTTTCGACCTCTACTTCTCACGGCATTGGATGCTTGGGGAACTATCAACAAATTGTTTTGGAAATGGACGGTAGAATGGGATCCAAACTCAACGTGTTTCATCTTCCACAAACCTTCACGACGCTCCCCAATTTGGGCTTTCTTCTTGTTCCTTGAACTCTTCATTTTACAACCGGTCTATATTATAGCCGCATCTTTTTGCGCCTATGGCTCCCCAAGATGCTCAATCAGTACATCTGAATATGTGATTCTTATCCTCCTTTGGTTTCTGACCACAATGGCTTGTATTGGGGAAACGACAACGCTATTTTATGGCAAAGAAAAAGTGCAAGGATACAATCAAATGGTTGCAATAATCAAACGCCAACAGCTCCTTGGAGGTATTGTATCAAAGTATTTAAATATTCTGAATCCAATTCATTATATCTGTATGATTAATGATTTTAAGGTCCAGAAAACTACCGCTACGGTCGAAAAACTGGGATTGCATTCAAAGGGATCATTTTCGTCAGCACAATATTGGCTAGTGCCCTCATCCCTTTCTCCGCAAGTTTTGATAAAGATGCATTTTACATCGGGATGAAGATTATTTTTCCTGGGTTGTTGGATCCAAGTTTGTTATATCGAATCCTTCGAATAATTTTCGTCTCTCCTGTGGCAATACAATGGGCGAGGGTCAATCTTTATGCATTCGTTTGTTCTGGGATTGGGGCAGAGTTCTACATATTTCTGCTTGCATACCTTACGAACATGTCAAGGGACGACAAATACATGATGTTTGTCATAAGAATTCACAAATACTTTGAACTTATTCTCCAGTTTTTCTATCATTTGTGTGCTATTGCTGTAGCTTTCATTTTGTTTTTCTGCTTCCTTGTTACTGTTGGCTGTTATTATGTGTCTTTGAGACTTTATGATAAAGTTCCAATGCCGTTTTATTTAATGTTTCCCGCTCTGGCATTTATGTTTTCCTTTGCGCTGATTACAATAATTCCTATTGGGGTTCGTGTTTATGAGGACGGGGTTCAGCTTCATCAACGATGGAAACAATGTTTGCGATATTCCAGAGGTATGAGAAGAAAATATTTGCAAAGAAAAATTGCCTCTATCCAAGTCATGAAGGTTCAAATAGGATTTGCGGATTTTAACTTTGGATTTCTGAAAAAATCAACAAAATGCAGATATTGGTATAAAATTTTGGACACCACAATGGATCTGTTGGTTTCTGGGAAAATCTCAAATTAGCAAAAAATAAATATGTTGGAGCAAACAAAACATTTGGAATAATGTTTCATTATCACTAGCTAGAAAAATACAAAAGTAAAATATAATAATTGTATCATACCTACCATCTAAGTATTTATATGTACTTATTACTCGATCATACATTAATACATAATGTACATAAATACACTAATAAATTATATAAATACATTTAATACGTAGGTTATTTATCAATGTCAGCTTTAGACACCGAAAAAAAAGACATTCTAGAAAAGTTAACCAAGGACAATTGTGCAATATGCTTTATGCAGAATTATCTGACCGATTTTAAAGCTAAAAGGTATAGCACTAAAGTTAATTATCATCAAAAACTAACTTTTTTCAGGTTAATATGCGGAGTGGATATCCAACTTGTATTTATGACTTATTATGAAAATTACCTCCATGTAACCACATTTGAACAATTAATCAATCAATGAATAATTAATCTTACTTTAATTAACCTTCTTAATTTGCATATTATTAAGTAATGAGTTTTTATGACCTGTACACGTACGTTTGTTAGAAATTTAACCAGGTTAATATTGTCAACTCGCAGTTAATAGTCAAAGTTTTGGTTTGTTTTCTCTCATTAAAGTATGTAGACCAGTGTATGTAGCGGAAAAATGAAGACCTCAAAATCCATGCTTTTCACCCCTTTCGAAACATGGGGGCAGATTAACTCCATATTTTGGAAATGGACAGTAGACTGGAATCAATCATCCTCTTGTTTCATTTACAACAAACCCTCCACAAATTCTCTTATTTATAGGTTTTGCTTATTTTTAAAAGTCTGCGTAGCCATTTTGTCATACACATTCTCAATGGCGTTTTGTTTTATTGGATCGCCTCAATGTATAATTAGCATGACGGAAATTGCCATTGTTATTCTCTTCATATTTCTGAACTGGATGTCTCTAATCGCTGAAGTTGGGATGTTAACTATAGGACATGATGTCGTACATGGATACAATAAATTACTGGGATTGATGAAATCCAAAGTTCTACTTGGAGGTAAATATTCAACAAGCTAAATGTGATTGTAACAAATCATGTTTCCAACATAGTTTAATTATTACAGCTCCAGAAAATGGAAATTATGGAAAAATAGTTGCAGTTTCGTTTAATCTGATAATTGTAATAAGCACTCTTCTGGCTGTTTTGCTCATTCCACTCGCCGCATGTTTCGACAAGGATGCATTGTACATCAGTCTGAAAGTTTTGATCCCATCTCTGAAAAGTTCCCTTACCTATCGTTTAATTCGGATACTTATAATCACTGCAATATCCACACAGTGGGTTAGGTCTTGTATGTTTATTTTTCTTGTTTGCGGTGCTGGTTCACAGTTTTTAATATTTGCAATATTATTCTTGATTAAACTGTCATTGGATGATCGGGCCATGAATTCTGTAATCAGAATTCACAAATACTTTGAGCTTATTTTACAAATATTATATATTGGTTGCACTTTAGGAGTTTCTACTATTTTTCTCTTCTGTTTTCTTGTGATTGTGGCATGCTTTTGCGTAACCTTGCGGTTGTATGACAAAGTTCCGATGCCGTTTTATTTCATCTTTCCAGTTCTAGCTTTTATGTTTACAGTTGTCATTGGTATAATGATTCCTGCGGGAGTGAGAATTTATGAAAATGGGGTCTTGCTGCATCAAAGATGGAAGCATTCTCTTAAATATTGCCGTGGGATAAGAAGAGCATATTTTAGTAGGAAGATAGCTTCCATTCAGGTAATGAGAATTTATGCTGGTTTATTTGGAATCAATTTTGCATATTTGAAAAAATCAACCAAATGCACCTATTTTAAAACGACGCTCGACTATATTATGTTAACATTGATTTTTAGTATGAAAAAGTAGACTATCCAAACATAAATCCAGTGAATGTCTCTCCTGCAAAATACAGTTTGTAGGTCAAAAATTTTCGACAGATGATAATTTATTTATTCTTATAAAATACTGCAATAAAAATCAGCCAAATGGAAAATATTTGTATTTGCAAAGTCCTATTGAAATAAAAACAGCACCAAAAATAATACATAAAATGCACCTTTAAAATTTGACTTCTTATGAAAGTACTAATAACCTCCATTTACCCCTACTTTTACAAATAGGCTAATAACATTAATTTAGTTAATAAACACTTATTTCTAGTCAAATAATCCGACGCAAAGCTAGCTATTAAATTAATCCATTATAATTTTAATGTTATAACATAATGAGTATCTGTGACCTCTGCACGTACGACTGTCACAAATCTAACCGGGTTAACTGGCAAAATTTGGCAAGCTTTCTGTAGTATTCGTACAAATATTCAAGTGCAAATAAATACCTCAATATAAAATGGAGAAATCCAAATCCATGCTTTTCATCCCCTTTGAAACATGGGGAAAAATTAATTCAATGTTTTGGAAATGGACAATAGACTGGAATCAAAATTCCATGTTTTTCACATACAACAAATTTTCAACAATCTCTCTCGTATATTGGTCGGGCTTATTTATCCAAGTTTTTATAGCCATTTTATCATACACACTTTCCATGTCCTTTTGTTTCATGGGCTCTTCTCATTGTAAAATAATTAACATCACTGAAGTTGCCATCGTTATTCTCTTCATATTTCTGACCAGTGAGTCATTAATCGCGGATGTGGCAATGCTTCTAGTCGGCCATGATGTCATACACGGATATAATAAATTACTAGGATTGATGAAGTCCAAAGTTCTGCTTGGAGGTATGAATTAAAGAATTAACTAAACGTAAAGATGTAAAGCTAATGCGATTATTATAGATCCAACAAAAGGAAACTATGGAAAAACCGTTGGAGTTGCATTTAACATAATGATTATAATAAACACCATAATTGCCACTTTGATTATCCCGTTCGCCGCAAGTTTCGACAAAGATGCATTGTACATTAGTCTAAAGATACTGGTCCCTTCTCTAAAGACTTCCCTGAGCTATCGCTTAATTCGAATATTTCTAATTACCCTAATATCCATTCAATGGGCTCGGTCGTGCATGTTCATATTCATACTTTGTGGTTGTGGCTCACAGTTTTATGTATTTGCTATTTCGTATCTCAGCAAGCGGTCATTGAATGATAAGCGTATGAATTCCGTAATTCGAATTCATAAATATTTTGAGCTAGTTCTGCAAATATTTTATTACGCCTCTGCACTTGGAGTAGCTTCAATTTTCATTTTCTGTTTCCTTGTGATTGTGGCCTGTTTTTGTGTAACTTTGAGGTTATATGACAAAGTTCCGATGCCGTTTTATTTCATCTTTCCAATCCTAGCTTTTCTGTTTTCTGTTGCTATTGCTATAATAATTCCGGCTGGTGTGAGAATTTTTGAAAATGGGGTCTTACTTCATCTAAGATGGAAACACTCTCTTAAATATTGCCGTGGAATTCGAAGAGCATATTTTAGGAGGAAGATAGCTTCCATTCAGGTAATGAGAATTTATGCAGGGTTGTTTGGAATCAATTTTGCATATTTGAAAAATTCAACAAAGTGTACATATTTTAAAATGATACTTGATTATATTATGTTAACGTTGATTTTTAGCATGAAGAAATAGTTTTTTAAGTAAAATGTTATACTCATAATTATAATAAATATTAATTATAATGTCTGTTTCTTCTGTAGAACTATACCTAGGTAGTTCTTACTTGAATATGCCTAAACTAATCGACCTTTGGATCTAAACCATTTAAGAAAAAGTTAAACTTTTGAATGAAAACGTACATGCTTCTGTAAAATGATTTTTTTCGCAGCTCTGATGCGCATCTAAAATTATTTTAGTAAATATTTACTTAGCCATTTGTCGATATAACTTTTCGGGCATTTAATTTAATTTTTTAGTTTTTATTGGATTGGAGAAGTTTTGTTATTAAAAAGTTTGTTGCAAATATTTAATATTTTTGGCCAATTAATAATGCAGTAGATACTTACTTTTAATGTTTTTTATTCTATGTCAAGTACTTGGGGCTTGTAAAAAGTGCAACAGCAGTTAATCATGTTAAACCACAATGTTAAATTAAACAACTAGTTGATGCATAAAATATGTGTCTTTTATTAATTTATTTAACTTTCTATACTTATTTAACCAATTAATTTTTCATTTTAAAATCATAACGCAAGACAATTAGGTTATTTAATTTGCTCCATTTTAATTGCCAATTACAATAATTAAAATGCCACTTTATAAATATTAATGATTTTTAATGAACGAAATTACTCCTTAGTATAGAAAATTGGTTTTTCGTTGCATGTTCTTCTTAATTAAGCTAAAGAGTCACATATTTAGTTCTTGTTTTTAACAGTATTCTTGTATAATACGACCCGCAATAAAATGAAGACTTTGAATTTCATGCTTTTGACCCCTTTTGTAACTTGGGGCAAAA
>JAQIXN010001806.1:0-15286 GCA_034698145.1 Proisotoma minuta
AGTAGTAGCTCAGTTAATAAATACATTAGTGCAACAACCTCCTCTCTCTTCCCTCCATCCACCTCATTTCATCCTCCTCTGACACAAGTGACCTCTCACCACACACCCCGAATAACCACGCGGCAGACTCCCCCCTCATCTCCACCATCCCCCATCCCAACAAAGGAGAACACACACCACATCCCTCATTCCCCACAAGCCCCCCACATAACTCTCCCTATTCCCACAGCACTCATCTTCAGTCTCACATTTGTTTCCCTGTTGTTCTTATTACATAGTGGATTGAACTCTCACTTTGGGTCTCAGAAACATTTTGTCAGAATAGCATCTTTTTATACATAATCAAAAAATAAATTTATTATTTATACAAATGTTATACGAAACCATTTGAAATTAAAAGTCTAAGTATATTCTCAAATAGTGCATAATCAATTCTTGGAGATTTACAACAAAAGAAGGAGAAAGTGGTAACGTTTTATATTAAACAAATTAATTTAAACTTTTCTTAAAAAGTAAAAAAAACAATATTTATTTAATAGCCAATAGACTTTGTAATTTGTATGCGAAACAACAACTCAATAAATACGTGCTCTTTCTATTTTTAGTTGAGTGACACGCCACAAAAAAGTCAAGTCTAATAAGCCTGCCATAAAATACCAACATCAAAATAATCCGAAAATGCCAAAGCAGGGTCATTCGTATAGCCACAAATACTTTTACTTCACATCGATTTTGATGCTACTCACCTCTTCAATCATCTCACTTTCAGCCGCAGAGGGACAACTGGGCCATGGTGAATCTTGTGATCCATCTCCATCTCTGCTGGACGAGTCCAAAAAATGTGATGGCGAAAAGGGGCTAAGTTGTCATCATCATACTTCTCGTTGCGAATGCCATCATGAGGGCCGGGATAAATGGGACCCAGACAGTGGAAGATGTGAGACAAAAGTTGGGAAATTTTGTGATCCGAAACGGACAACTTTTTGTGTGGACAATGCCATTTGTAATAGCACAACTAATTTTTGTCAATGTCTTGAAGGTTTTGAAACAAATGATGATGGAAGTGAATGCAGTGGTAGTCCACATCAAGAGGGTTCAAGTATTTTTTTGAGCACCATGGCCGTGTTTTTATTACTTATTAGTGTCTTCATTTGCACTTAAGTGAACCTCAATCTCTTCTGTATCCTGTTTTTTTTTGTACATTAAGAGCAATCCCTTGGGATCATAATCCATCCATTATTATTAGCCACGTTGTGTCGGTTGTTTAGGTATAAAACCTGGTGAAAGCACAATGTTACTTATTTCTCATGTTTAGGATTCAGTTTTAATCTCAACTAAACATGATTTATTTAATGGTATAAAGATAACAAGTTTAAATTGTTGATACAAAAATGGGGTAAAATAAACGTTATGAAAGTTCACAATAAAATGGATACTTGTAAGTAGTTTTTTAACTTGATGGAAGATGTATTAAAACGTTTTATTTTTTTATTTTGCGTCAAAGTTTGACATCACTTCTACTTTGAGCCAACACTTTCCATAAAATCTTCTTTCAAGTTTTTCCTTAAGATTTTGCCCGATGGGGCTTTGGGTACCATCGTAATAAATTCCACACCGCCTGTCAAATGTTTATGGCGAGAAAGTTTGTCTTTGATGTAATTGGACACTTCTTCAGAGGTCAGAGAGTCGTCTTTTTTAACCACATAGGCCCTTGGCTGCTCTCCCCAGTCCTTGTGTGGTATACCAATAACTGCAGCATCGTCAATTTTTGGATGTTCTCTAAGAACTGCTTCCAGTTCGGATGGAGCGACCTGATAATATCATGTTCATATAAGGACGTTTCAAATTAAAACACAACTATTTTCCTACCTGAAGCCCTTTAACTTTCAGTAATTCTTTCAGACGATCCACGACATAAAAATATTTGTCATCTGTGTAGTATCCAATATCACCAGTCCTAATAACATACAAAAAAAACAATAGTTAATGTATGCTTTCACTCGCAGATACTTTAAATAAACCGTTTAAACATTACCTTAGCCATCCATCCTCATCAATCGTCTCATTTGTTGCCTTTTCATTTTTAAGATAGCCTTTCATTAGTTGAGGTCCTTTTACGCAAATTTCTCCTTTTTCCCCTGGCCCAAGCGTTTTCCCCGTTTCAACATCCACAACTTTCACTATTGTGCTTGGAAGTGGACATCCAACACTTCCAATTTTTGTGTTGTTGGCTGATGGCAATACTGAATGAGATATCGGCGAGAGCTCAGTCATCCCATACCCTTTAAAACACAATATCCAGTTTAAAATTCGTTTTGTTTAAAAAAAAATATATTTCTTACCTTCTTGGAAATTTACGTTCTTTCCAATTTTCTCCAAAAGTCTCTGAATCATTGCTTCGCCTGCAGGGGCAGCCCCACTATAATTGTCAGAATTTATACAAAAAAAAATCAATATTTTTTCATAACAGTATATTCAAATCCAACCTGTAAATTTTTGTGCAATTGCTAAACACCTCTTTTGTCAGCTCTGGATGATTTATGACAAAGGAAGTCAAAGGAGTAACAAGATGGATTACTGAAAACTGGAAAGAAACGCATTAAACTGATTCGCTTGACATAAAAATGAACTTTCACCTTGTGATTTTTCAATGTTTCAACAAACCTGCGTCATAAATAATATTTCAATATTCAATTTTCCATATATAATATTTCAAAAAAATATACATATCTGGGTCGAATAATGGCAAAGTGACGACATTGCCTCCAAATCTTGCATTGATGAGATTAAACGCTTGGAATCCCATGATATGAAAGAATGGCAAAAGCCCTAAACATTTCCCTTGTGTTTGATTTCCATCGCCATAAGGTTCTATGTCGTTTAGAGCTGGCATGAATTGATTTACATTGTTGACGAGAGAGTGGTGAGTCAACATGCAGCCCTTAGGTAAACCAGTAGTTCCACTACTGTACATAAGAGCCGCAGTGTCATTTTCTAAGTCAACGTCTGAATCAGTTCCTTTCACCAATTTCACTGAAGAGCTGTCAGTTTTTAGCATCTCTGAAAATGTGTGACATCCCTCAGTAGCCTCTCCAATTACTATCGTCTGACATTTTGAAAGTTCGGGTGTGCTGCTAATGACATGTTGGACAATGGGAACAAATAAGGGAAAAGTAATGATGCACTTTGTGTCACAATTTTTCAACTGACTGGAAATCTCGCCTATGAAATATTTTTTAATCAACTTTGTTATATAAATTACAATAGTATAAATATTCAATTGTTTTCTACCTGCTGTATAAGTAGGGTTAACAAAAGTGGGTACCAGCCCTGCCCACCAAATTCCATAAAGTGCAATTGGAAACTCTGGCATGTTTGGCAGAACAAGGGCTATGACATCCCCCTTTTTCAACCCAGCCTTTAAAAGAGCTGCTCCGAAATTTCTCGACAACTTGTAAAGTTGTCCATAAGTGTACTTTCTCCCCGTGAGTCCACATTCCTTAATTTTGTCTTTATAAGAAAACTATTTATTGTCAATGATGAATGATCTTACAAATGCAGGCAAATGCTCCCATTTCCCCATGAGTTCAAAGGCATACTCTGGAGTTGTGACATCTTTGATGAGTGGAACATCGGGTAATAGGGATTTGACCCAAAGTGAAGGATCCTCTTTGTTTTGTTTCTGTGCAGCCGTAGAAAATTTGGACACATTGGGAAAATATGACCTTTTGACAGAAAAAGTTTTTACAGATCTTATTAAAACACGGGTTGAAATAATTTGAGACATTTGCGCTTTGTACAATGTTTTTTTTTTGTAAAATCCCTAAAATTGATTACAAAATGATACAACAGACAAATTAATCAATCTGAGAGTGTAAAAGCCGGTCTGGATTTAGATACCTAAAGTAATGGCATTCTACCAATGTGTGTCCATTCAACTTTTGTAGCAACTCTCCAGTAGTAGCATTGGACTTATTTACCTTCGTACTTTAAACCTTGAGAACGCCAGGCAAACCACTTGTTGATCCCACAGTTGTTATTAAACATTGAATTCCAATAATATGATTTTTTTCTCGCATGATACTTACATATTTTTGGGATAATATACAGAGAGAGAAGTGGTATGACATGGTTAATGAAGGTCACGGACGCATATTTATATCTGCTTTGCATGTCCACTTACAACAAAGGGGAAAATAGAGCATTTCATTACATGCAAACCACAAAGCAAAATCCAGCCAATGAATTATGCTAAAATAATTATTTTACTCATCTCTATCTTTAGTATTTAGTAGTTTTGTTAGAGCTGTCAAATTAAGTACAATCTGCAACTGGGAATTAAAGCATTCGAGCAAATCTGCAATATTCCAATTGAAGCCAATTATTGACAATTAAAAGTTATCTGGACAAATGCAGAACTTGGTATGTGCATAAAATGACATCCGTCTTGAGGATTATCAAATAAAATTCAAAAGAGATGATGGCACGCGTGGATTCTCATTTGTCTGCTAAATAAATAGCTTTTCTCCACTTAAGCCGATATAAATTTTATTCTGTTTTTCTCACATAACATCTTTTATAACAGACATTTAAATTATATTTATTAGAATCGCTATTGCAGTTGCTTGACAGAGATGAAAATAGTCGGGGGTTAAGCCGATTCTTTAGTTTAATTTTGGTGAAGCATCAACGATAGACTCTAACGGAATATAAATAGATAAACCTGAATGTTATTGTTGTCGATTGAATTGTTAATGTGACAATTATTGTGCAACGCGAATAGTGAATGTTTGCGTGCATATTAAATAGGAGACAAAAGCTTTTCTGCAAATAAATAGCTCTTCTCTTATATAAATGAACATTGTCCATCTCATGCAAATGCAATAACAAATAAATAAATTAAAATCATTATGAAACATTTTTAATCATTCGCCCCTGAACGGCCAAAGTGAAAAATAAATTTATTTGGCAAATATTTTCAGTAGTTGTATTAAGGGCAATAGAGATTAGATTAAAAATTACTGACGAATTAAAATGTCGACATATATTTAGCCAGATTTTATCTCAAATAACGGTCTTGCATTTCAAGACTTGCAACCTGATCTCAACAACAACAAAAAGACACAAGAAAATCTCACGAAGCTATTTAATTAGTTCATACTACAAAAAATGGGTAAATCAACATCAGACGGGGATAAAAGCATCTGCGATAAAAATAATCCAAAGAACGCCGAAAAGAATTTGAAAAATGGAATTAAATTGGAAAATCTTTCCAAAGCCAAAGAAGCTGAATCAAAAGATGGCAAAGAAAAAGAGACAAAAATGAAGCTCAAACGAGAAATTGGATTACTTGAAGCATGTAGGTGAGTTACATATTCGAGACTCATGTTTTTGAATGCACTTATTATATGAAATTGTATACATGTTGTTCCAAAATGCTTCTTACAATTTCTAGCATTACGGTAGGATGCATAATCGGATCAGGTTTGCTTTCCAACTATAAGTACTCTCTCTAAAAGTATTTCGAGGAATTAATGGAAATGTTTTCCAGGTATCTTCATTTCCCCAAAGGGAATCACGACACATGTTCACTCGGTCGGAGCATCTTTAATTGTGTGGATTATTTGTGGGTTTCTCTCAATGTTGGGAGCTTTCTGTTTTGCAGAATTGGGAACGTATGTTGTTAATCTCTTTGAATAAAATTTCAAAATGTTTACCTTGTATCTTTGCAACTTTTTCCAGGACTTTTCCAAGTGCAGGAGGCCAATATACATATATTTACCAATCGTTTGGCCCTTTATTAGCATTTTTAAGTTTATGGGCTCATAATTTGATGTTTGTGCCAATTGGAAATGCAGGTAGACGGTAAACTCTTCTTTACCCTCTTCTCGGAAATTAATTGATTTATGAAATAATTTGTTGCAGTTACGGGTTTGGTATTTGCAAAATATATTGCACAACCATTTTTTCGTACGGGATGTGAAATTCCCGACTCTTGTCAACAACTTATTGGGGCGTGTAGTATCAGTTTACTAGCTCTTTTGAATTGTTTTGACATTAAATTTATCAATAAATTCGTCAACACCTTCATGTTCCTCAAACTGACTGCTGTAGCTCTTGTAATTGCCGGAGGTGGATTGGCCTTGTATCAAAGTAATTACATTTACAAAGAAGGACTAGATTCAAACTTTTTAAAAAATAATGTTTTCCTTTTATTTAGGAGGTACAGAGAATTTTCATAATTTATGGGAAGACACAAATATTACTGCAGAAAGTCTTTTATTCTCAATTTATGCTGGTTCATTTGCGTTTGGAGGTTGGAGTGCAATGAGTACAATGATGGAAGAATTGAAAGATCCTTACAGGTATTCACATTGTTAAATGAATAAGACTATATCATAGTCTTTAAATAAACTACTTCTATTATTTCAGAAATTTGCCAAGAGCTATCTTCATTTCGTTGAGTTTGGTTACTTGTATTTATCTATTAGCCAATGCATCATATTTTGCTGTTTTAACACCAAAAGACATGATACTTTCTGATGCTGTGGCAGTTGTAATAACAAAACTAAATATTGTGCAATTAATGTTTCTTGATTATTACTCATTTGGATTTGCGTCAATTGTAGACATTTGTACAAGAGTTGCTTGGTTCAAATTGGGTATGGATTGTTCCAGTCTTTGTTTCTTTGTCTACATTTGGATTTCTATCTTTACACATAATGACAAACTCAAGGTAAATGAACAGAAAAGAAAATATGCAAGTGAAAGTATATATGCACATACGATTAATATCTTTCTCAGAAATTGTTTTGTGGGAGCTCGTCATGGTCAATTTCCCCAAATCCTTTCTCTCATGACGGAAGCCTATCATACTCCATGTGCAGCAATTATTTTCCAATCTCTGCTTTCTCTAATATTCTTGTACACTGCAGACGTGTTTGCATTGGTAAAATCCCAACTTTCTACTGAATTAATTGGTTCATTAATTTAATGCAAATATGTGCCTAGATCAACTTTGGAGCCTTTATGCAATGGTTCTTCCAAACACTGTGTATACTTGGACTAATTTATTTAAGGATCACAGACCCAAATCTACCTCGTCCTTACAAGATTTCTCTAATTATTCCCATAATTTATTTTTTGATTTCCCTTCTCTTCATCATCGTTCCTATCGTGGTCTCTCCAGTTGATTCCATTATTTCCATTGGAATAACTTTATCCGGTTTACCCTTCTACTACATTTTGATATACAGAAACAAAGGAGATGTGACAAGAGGATGCAGCAGCTTTAGTGGTAGCTTGATTAATTATTATAGCTTTGGAAAACGTTATGATTTGATAAATTTACATTCTTTGTTTTAGAAAAATTCACAATTCTTGCACAAAAGACGTTCATGCTGGTGAAAGAAGATTTTGAAGACTGAAACACTATAAATTGGCAAATTAAGCTAAATATGTGCAATAAAATGACAAATGACCTAATTAATTAAATAATGTCTTTCTACGTGAGATGAATCACATGAAAATAATTTTAATTTTGTATGAATCATTAAGTTTTTAATGGTTAATACCACTGACCAAACCATGACAGGAATTTACTAGAAAAAAGTATGTAAAATAATAAATATTTAGCTTGAGCACCCAGCAGGATGTTGTTTGTGGTCGCAAGTTTTAAGGAAATTCTGAGCATTCATTTGCGTAAAACCTGACCGATTCAAAAATATACTTATAAAAAGAAAATATAAATGCTAACTCTTTAGTCGTTTCCGAATAACGCAATATTTCCATACGTCGGCTAAAAATGGTTTCCACTTTCTCTTTCGTCTCTTTAGGATTAGTTTTAGTTGGTTTGTGCTCAGGTTATAGTTATGAAGAAGATTTTACATACGGCACAGTGAAAGTCGATCAGCCAACTGGGGATGGAAAATATCCAACAGAACGCCCTTCTACGTCCGACTTTCACCATGACCATCTGCCGAGTGACGATGACCACCAATCTCAATGGAATGGTCCAAGAACAGAACGTCCTAAGCAAAAACCAGTCTACGATCCATATTCAGGAAGAAGGAAAGAAAGCAGTCCTTTAGAGCCAAGTGTGCGAAAATATGGATATCCAAAAGACTGCGTGGACGATTTGAAAATAGAAAACACAAAATGTGATTACATGCTGATTGTTACAATTAACGCAGATAAAGGATATGCTCATTTTGAGATGTCAAGAAAAATGGAGAAAAATTACGGATATGTTGCTGTCGGACTGTCACAAGATGAGAAAATGGATGATGATCATGTTGTCGAGTGCATTAAAACAGAAAAATCTGCTCATCCAAGAATGTATCATTCGTGGTCCAATTTCCATAATAGACCTTCTAGATTACCGGTAATTTTTTACTAAATTAGTTTTACATTCTAAAATTACCTCAGAGGCTTAAAATATGATTGATATGCAGGATGATTCGGACTTGATTCGAAACAAAATCGAAAACTTTGACGCCCAAAAGAAAATTCTAAAGTGTGAATTTGACAGACCTTTGTTTTCTGAAGTCAAGTATGACAAAGGGGATGGCGTAAAAAAGAGCGAAATATTTGACATGACAAGGGAAAAATTTATAATTTTAATGGCAATTGGAGAACCGACAAAACCTGACTCTGAAATTCTTGGACAGCACGGTCCAATGAGTTTTGGAAGCGTCTCAATTTTTAAACCCGAAGAAGATTACTACTATTACGCATCGGGTTCCAAAGTTGAAATAGGAGTAATGACATTTGCAATTATTTTATTTGTCTCATATTTTATACAACACTAATAAAATCAATTTTATTTAGTAAGTTATTGGTTTTCGAACAACTCCATACAATAGCTCATAGTGTGTTGTCACTTCGTCAGTCCCTTCCGGCATTTTCCAATGCTGTCTCATAAAATTAGAATATTCCAATTTGAGGTCAGCGTGTAATTCTTTGGGAATCACTTTGACAAATGGGTTAAGGGACAAATACAACTCTGAAAAATTTTAAAAATTAATAAACTTTAATCTAATAATTTAATTTAATAAAGAAATACTGACCAGCAATCGTGTTCACATTTTCAAAGCGATATTCCTGTGTGAACGGTTTAAGTTGGACAATCTCAAAGCCAACTTCTGTCAAATTTCTTTTGAAAGCATCTTCGGAATCTTCTTTTTGCTCAAACCACTCAGGAATGTAGTTTTCATAGCCCTTGATTTTTAGAACAAATTCGCAAAGAAATTTAATATCGATTAATTGCATGGATTGTTAATTAATTGCTACCTTCATATATTTTGACCACTTGTCACTTTTGCCCAGTTTTTCATGCAAAATGTACAACGTTGACTTGGACAAAACTGTGAAGCCAAAGAAGCCCCCTGGTTTCAACATGTTATAGAATCTCTTCACAGCCTCTCTGATTAAACGACAATGAAAAATACTTAATTACTAATAATTAAATGAAAATTTTCTGCGTACCTGTAATCCCTCACAAAATGAAGTACATATACGGCAAATATTTTATCAAACTGAAGATCCTTATGGGGAAAGTTTTCTTCAAGAATATTTCCGACTGTAAAAGTTACCCTTGCATTTGGATAAGCTTTTTTTGCATGTTCTATCATATCCGGTGAAATGTCCACGGAATGGATTTTAGAATCATGTTTCTCAGCTTGTGGCAACAGAAATTTATTCCCCGTGGACCCTGCCCCACAGCCATAATCCAAAATGGCCTCATTCGGCCCCCACGTCATGTCCTTTACCAAAAGGGGGACAAACTGATCAGCATCCCGACGCGCTGCGGATTTATGCTGTTCGTATCGTTCAGGATCGTACATTTCTGAGTTTTTATTTTAATTAAATGGCCAGTTAGGGTGGGAGTCTGGATTAAATAAATAATTAGAGAGATTTATCTCAGAACATCAGATATGAATGTAACTGATTTCCAATATTGACCTTGAGTTGAAGAGGTTGTATATAATTTTGTATTGATATGCTACATGGTATTTTATATCAATATTAATTTCTTTGTACATGCCTAGCATGTCTAATTTCGAGATAAATGCAAATTATGAATAATTATAGGAGAAAACAAAACTGAAAATCTCATATTTTCATACAAATGTTGGTGAAAGTTGTACGTAGAGAAAGCAAATATTTTAGTAGAAGCTCTATCTCAATTTTAATGAAGGAAATGAGCATGAAGGCATATAATTATTGGTAGAAGAATACAATTATCGTGTATGGCACACAATTCCGAGTAATTCAATTGGTTGTTGGTGCATAAAGAAAGACAACATGAAATGAACGAACATTGAATGCCATTGATGATCTCATGCAACACGAAATAATAAATCTCCAGCGCATCTTTAGAAATTAGAACTCGAAGTATTTTTAGTTGTCTCCGTCCGTAAATTATTTTCAAAATTAAATTTAATAGTCAAAGGTCAAAGGGCTTTCACGGTGACGGACGACAAAAGGTGAGTCATCTCGATTTAATAGCAAGAAAATAATAATTAAAGATAAAGTGTGTGATGCAAAGCCACAAGGGATATTGTGTGTGATGTAATCATCTTGTCTTTTTCTTTTACAGGGAATGACAATCGTTGTACTTTAATTACCTGACGACACTTTTGACATTGTCCCATTGACCAAGTAGATTATCACCAGAAATTATTGATTAATTCGCACAAATGGGATCACATGGAGGCGGTTTTGTGTCTACAGCAATTTTCGTGGGCCTCGTCGCCGTTTTGATTTGGTTTT
Source organism: Proisotoma minuta (assembly GCA_034698145.1). Lineage (NCBI taxonomy): Eukaryota > Metazoa > Arthropoda > Collembola > Entomobryomorpha > Isotomidae > Proisotoma > Proisotoma minuta. The sequence continues at coordinate 10,774 of JAQIXN010001806.1, forward strand.
GCTGCAGGGCCAAGAGGAAGGGGGCTGTTCTACGAGGTAACAATTAAATAGTTACGCCCAAGTCGCCAGCTAAATCACAATAACGTTTTTCTTAGCACCAAATGCAGATTTCAATGGAGGTGTGGTGACGGTGACACAAGAAGTTCATTCCCAAGGGATGATGACCACCGGATACCCTTATGGTCAACCTGCTCAAACGTATCCTCAACAACAATCAGGGATCTACAGCCCCAACCAAGTTCCTTATGGTGGTTATCCTTTTGGAACTAACGCTACCAATGTTCCTTATCCAACTCACAGCAGTGGAATGCCTATGCCTATGCCTCAATTTGCCAATCATGGTGTTCAACAATCAGCTCCTTATCCAACAGGTGATTTTTAAAATAAAAAATCAAAGTTATAATCTAATGACTTAATTAAACATTAAACTAATTGTCTAGGTCCAACTGCTCCGATGGCAGATGACCTTCCGCCGCCCTACGAATCCGTGGTTAAACAACAACAGTAGCAGTTTTTCAAATTATCTTTGTAAGCTATGCTTTTTGCGACTCACACTTTCTAAAAATACTCTACTTGACTGCAATTTAAGGAACAAAAGGAAGGTTTATAAACCTTTATTGTTATCAAATTATTATTGCTATACACGAAATCTCTCCTAAATCATCATTTGTACTTTTGGACATGTATGTCTTCTTACGCTAGTCTTCAATCTGTAAAAAACGAAACTTTTGTGTGATTGTAAAATAATTTTGACCTGAATAAGAAAATGCAGTATGCCAATTTAATACCTAGAACTAGAGCCTAGTCTCCATATATATAGTCCAAAATACCTTTAATTTGTTACTCACAAATTGTAAGTGATAGCTAGTTGAATGATTGAACCATTATTTTTATATATACGCCCTATCATTTTTTAAAGGAAAAAGTGATCAAATAACTCGAGTGCTTTGTTAAAACAATCAATAATTATATAATAATAGTTTATTTGATCGTAAGAAAGTTGTACAAAAATGTGACATTATCTTTGACAATGCCAGAATTTAAATATAGCTTGTTTTTGTTATTGATAAACTCCATATAGTATTACAATTTTTGTGGAAATTAAATTTATATATGAATAAATACATTCATGAACTAATTATTAGAAAATTAGAATACAAAATTGATTTACATTGTTAATGTGGCATACATAAATAGCTAGTCTCTTTACCTACGTCATTGTCAATCTGGTTTTATTGATGAGGTTATGAGCATAATTATGGTGTGTTGAACCCTTCGTTAGGGGATAAATGCCAGATCTGCTCTGATGTCATTAATTATTACCTTTCTTCATTGTTGGATTGTTGGGATACGTGACACTTGTTTGTTTTCTTCATTTGCATTTCATATCACTTTTGTCCTCATCAAAAACTATAGCCTAATTTTAATACCTGACTGCGTAAACCTGTTTTACCTTGAGGGATGCTCCTAGAATTATCAATTTCCTAATAAATACCACCACAAACTTTTTTATCGGCATCAGTCAATTGACAGTTAAAGAAGATAATACATAATAGAATTTCGCTTTGATTTACCGAAAATGGGTTCTTCTACTTATAAATCAATAGGTTTAGTGACATTATTTGTCACAGCATTTTCATGCAACAGTTTGGCAATGTAAGTATCACAGTTTATATAATTTAACTACAGTTACTTATATATACATAATATATGTATATTTCACTTCTAGTCCAACATATTCAGATCCTCATTTTGCAAGCAGTCATCCCGAAATGCAGTTTGTGATTGATAAAACATGGGACAATCAAACTACAGAGGATGGAACTGAAATCCATGTCTCATTTCAAGTCGTTGATGAATATTACCCTTATAGTGGAAAAGGGATGGTTTTAAAGTTCGATGCGCCATACTTCTCAGATCCCTTAATTGCAGACACCGTTCCAGTTGACAAACCATTTTTGGGGTTGTGGAACTATGAGGTTGTGGAAGCTTTTTTTCTGGGACAAGATGAAGAATATCTTGAAATAGAACTGGGACCGAAAGGACATTATATTCTTCTTTTCCTCAAAGGACCCAACAACTTGATTACTTATCAATTACCACTCCAAAATTATAGTGCAGCATGTAGCACAGTTTCAAGTCGATGGATTGGGACAGCATTTATTCCCGGAGAATACTTTCCCTGCAACATCACAAGGTTTCAGGCTGGAGCAATTCACAAATCTGATCCTGAACGAGTTTACATGGCTCTATTTCCTACACCCCAAGGAAAATATGAAGCTGCAGATTTCCATCGGTTAGAATATTTCCAGCCCATCTCCTTAGGAGTTGAATTAAACCCTAGATGCTCATCCATGGGATCGAGTGGAATTTCGGGGTCAATGGGAGTTGAAAAAGAGAAAGAGCCTGACACAGCGACTTCGGTTTATAGTAATACCAACACGGTGTGATTAATAGCAAATAATTCTATTAAAGTTCCTTTTTATGTAACGACAATGTTTTTATAGAACAATAAACACAAAATTCTGTCAATTTTGTATAACTTTAGTGTTTGACATTTTGTAGCAATTCATTTTATGAACAAAATGAATATTTTTCATAGTCCAATGTCTAATTTTACATTCTTTTTGCTTACCTAAAGAAAATGTCGATCTTTTGAAAAATTGAAAACTTTATTTCTTTTACTTAAAAAATTAAAGTTTTGTAACGATGTATTCAGTTCTCGTCAAAAATAGATATCTTGTGTAATGCAGTATTGCTCCAAGAGATTAAAGATTAAATTTTCTGTTCCTTTCACTTTCTTGTAGAAATCCCACAGGTGCTCACTTTCTCGGTTCATTAGCTCATGTCCCGGAGAAAGTTTCACGTTAATGGATTATCTCTATTTTTAGCCTAAGGTAAATGTACCTATATGAATCGTTCTTTGAATTTCTTTTAAAATAATTGGGCTATTTTGCTGCATAAAGAATTACAATAGACGGATGTTAAATTGTTTATTAGACTCGAAGAAATCTTGGGATGTGGTATTATTATGTAAAACTCATTTCAAAACTTTCTCCAATTTTCTCATTATCATTAAAACTTTGTAACTAATAATAAAGTTTTGAATTTCGATTTATATTACGGTTATTATTATATACCGTTTTCAGTTTGATTGCTTTCAAAGAAAATATTATATAAGCCGTATCATTTCTTCCGATTGCTACAAGTTCAAAATCATTTATTAATTTGAGAAGAACAACTCTTCAAGTTTATTTAAGAATACCCTTGTTCTCATATAAGTAAGTATACAAAAGATTATAATTTATATACATTTCTACGTTTTAACTTAAAACTTTTAAGGTATTTCCCTATAATTAGTTAACTTTCAAAGGTAAGAGTGATATACTTATATTTATTACGTTTCATTTGTATCAGATTAATTTTCAGTAACAACGATGTGTACTGGATGTGGCATTTTTATTCCGTTGTTATTTAGCTTTTGCTTTTCTTCTTTCTCCTTCCTATTAATTTCTTTTTGCCCTGGAAGAGCATCATCCAAAACCAGAAGTTCCTGCTGAGTAAATACATAGTCCAACATTTTCCGAATGATCATCATAACAATCAACATCAAAGGGAAGGCGATGGCAGTCGTCTCGATACTTTTAATAACCCAAAGGATTGCGAGACAAAGCACTTGGATGATTGTAAATAGATGAACCTTCAAAAGTGGAACTTGTCTCAGGAAATCGTAGTCTGGTTGATACTTGAGAGGCATGAAGAGTAAAAGTATCCTGAGAAGAGTGAAAGTTGTGTTAGAAAGAAAAGTCCAAAATAAATAACTATTATTTGTTTGATGTACCTGTGGAAAAGCTCCATTCTCATCAGGGCTGAAAATCCCATAAATAAAAACACTCCATACAGAACGGGCATAGGGACATTTTTCAAGACGGTTGTTAGCAAAACTGAAAGACCGACTGTGGAGAAAACCAACAGATTTGAAACCCGTTGTTCTCGAACTCCCAGAAACTGGGGCTTTTCACCCGGAGCTGCAGTCTCAGATTCCATTTTTAAAGAGCCAACGTTGGTCAAACTTTCAACTGTTGCAGCCACAAACCAAGGAAGTCCAAAAAATGATCCTATTGTTATCAAGATAGAGAGGATGAACAAATCAAGATGATACCCACATCCTTTCTGTAACTTGTGGTCTTTTCTATTTACCTATATAATAAGAGATATTATCGTTTAAATGGGTAACATAATTTATGACTAGAATAGGTACATACAATTACTGCCGTGATTTGTTGATCCATAAAGATCAGAATTGTTGCTAGCAATGCAGGAATTGCAGCTGCAAAGATGCTCCACATTGGATTTTTATCAATGGGAGGAATTACCCATTCTCTTTCCGAACCTAAAGATATTAAAAACTTATATAAGAACATTGTTAAAACTCAATTTAAAAAAAATATAAACAAGTTAAAAAATCTTAGGTTCGGTGGGTAAAACATTTGATTTGACTCGCCGGCCTTTA
>JAQIXN010001807.1:0-15277 GCA_034698145.1 Proisotoma minuta
GTGGTGGGTTTAGTTTTTCGCAGCCAGCGCCTGCATTTGGCTCGATGACACAGAGCACTACTAATTCCCCGTTTGGTTTGAATACTTCAAATTCTCAACCGGCTTCTATATTTGGTGGGTCAACCCCAATACAGAATTCCCAACAACAATCGTCTGCATTTGGTGGTGTTTCCCCCGCTCCAGCCCCTTCAGTGTTTGGAGCTTCACCAAACGCAAAACAAGTATTTGGATCTGCTCCTGTTTTTGGTGGAACACCATTCGGAAGTACCCCCGCCGTGTTTGGATCTTCGAGTCCTGCATTTGGGAGTGGATCAGTTAGTTCACCATTCGGGGCTAGTTTTGGAGCTTCCCCCTCTTCCCCTGTCGCTACAGGAGGTTCAATTTTTGGCGGAGGAGCTGTTCAAGGAAATGCCCCTTCTTTTGGGGCTCTTGCTCAGACAGCTCCAGCATCGCAATTTGGAGCTCAAGGAGGCTCAGTTTTTGGAGGATCAACGTTTGGAGGTCAAGCAACATTTGGGGCAAGTCCAGCAACCCCAATTCAACAGACGCCCCAAGCAGCTCCAGCCTTTGGGGGAAGTGCGTTTAGCAGTTGGCGTTAATTTAATAATAATTATTATTTATTCAAAGTTTCGACTTTAAGTTGATATTCATACTGACGGATGTTTTATGTACTGAATAAAATGTGATAAATTGATAAATAAGTAAAACGATTCAAATAAAATTAAATGTTACTTTATTGTATATTGGATATTATCTATTTATTGGTCAATGCCATCATCAAATGAAGTATGAGAAATTGCAGAGAACGGGATACACTAAATTTGAAGGAAGCGCATTTAATTTTACTTTGTGTTAATCCATTTCATACTTCTGTCAGTAACTGACGGATGTATCTGGTAAATGTAAAAAAAAATATATTTTAAATTTAATGAATAAAATGAAATGTAACTTTATTGTGTATAAAGTCTTTATTTACAATAATTATTATTAAACTACTTGTTAAAATTTTCTCAGACTTTGCTCTTCTTCTTTCTATCCTTTTTCGGGGGGATAACTTTAACAAACTTAACTGAATTAGAGGGAACGTATTTGGTAGGGAGGTGAAAGCCAGTCTGTTCCTCTGGGGGAAGTCTCATCATCCATTCTTCTTCGTTATCAAAGAAAAATATAGTTTCTTCCTTCTCCCTTAGTTCTTTTTTCTTTGCCTCAATGTCTTCTGTTATTTTAAATGCTTTGAATCTTCGGATTTGTTTTTCCAATTCAGCCACTCGCATCTTTTCCCAACTTTCATACGTTTTGATTTGTTCTGCTACTTCTTTTTCCTCGTGTTCTGATAGCGCAGATGAAAGAAGACTTTCAGCTTTGGCCAGAAAGTCTTCCGAGCTTGTTGTCAAACTGTTTGAATCTAGAATGGTTTTGATTGATTGTAAAAACTTTTCTTGTACTGGATATTTAATTCTTTCCCAAAATGCGGCCACTTCCTTGTCTTCTATATTCATCCCCGGAAATTGGCGTAATTTGGGTTTAGCTAAAGTTTTGTTGGGTGATGATTCAATTTCTGCTAGTGCTTTTTCCACAAGTTCTATAACGGTTTTGAGCTAAGAATAGTATTTTTTTAGAATACACACCTTTGGAAATTATTTTTAAAGCATGAAAATGAAACGTACTGCTTCTGCATAAAGTGGTTGTTTTGTTGCTCCAGCTTTTGCCAGTACAACTTGAACTTTGTCCCATCGTCCATAAATCCCCCAACCCAACAACTGAGCAGAAAGAGAAACGGGAGTATCCTCTTCCACAACTTCCCCAACTTTTGCCAGCGTCTTTCCCAAAACGTGTTGTGATTCGTGAAGATCAAAGTGTTGATCAAAGAACACGTTTCGAAGGTTTCGTAGACGAACTTTTTTCTGAAATTTTGTTAAAAGTTTATATATATAATGATAGTCTACATATAAATGGCATCTTTTAAATGAGAATTAAAATATTTACCTCTTCCTTTGTGTCTTCTCCTTCTTCTTCAGCTATCCATGGCTGGGGACTTGGGTCCTTCAAATATTTGAGACATGAGACCAAGCAAAGATATTTTGACGTTGGTGAGCCAAAATCTTCTTCCAACATAAGTAAACTTGCAACTTTGACGGCGTCTAATGCAAATTAGACAATAATTAAAATTCAAACCAATTCTTTAGTAAATTGCGTGTATCAGTTCTACCTCTATGATTTCCGCTCTTCAAAAATTCGTCCATTAAAATATTTGCGAGATAGAAATCTACAAAAATCCCATAATTTAGTCGATCATTCAATATTCTTAGTAAATCGTCCGTTTTGTTTCCTTTAAGCAGGGCCCTGATAAGGGCATGACTAGTTGACGGTAAGGAGTCTGCAGTTGAGGGAGACTTTCGGAGACGATGAGCCAGTTCTTCCATTTCATCAAGAACCTCAGGGTCCTCCACTTTGTTAATGTACTGAAATTAATAGTCGTTAATAGTCGTCTCACTAAATATGAAACAGCCAAAAACTCACAATGTCTACATCAATGGCACTTAAAACCTTGTCTGCTTGATATTTCTTGTCCATTTCAAAGAACAGGTCGTCTAAAAATGAAATAATGGTAAAATTATAATTACAATCAAGAGCTAACTAGAGGAATACTTAATTACCGGCGTTAACTTTTTGAAGTAACGGCGACTGTAGGCGTTTATTCCAGGCTTCATTGCACTTGTAATTATCCCGTAAGTATCCGGACGAAAGGCCCCTTCGAAGCAAGGGCCCTTGTCGCAAAAATCTAGCGAAAATTCGCATTTTTGCCAATTTTTCTATTTTCCTCTGCACATGCAGATTTAAGATTTGGAATCAACAACGGAAACCGCCGGAAAGGGGAAGCGGCTAGAGATTCTTTCTCTGTCAAACTTAATTAAAATTTAGCTTAAAGTTACATAATTTTAAAATCATATAACAGGGGAGTTTAGTCAAGTGTGATGAAGATTACAGATTGGATAGAAATTAAGACGCCAAAGACGATCGCAATGCCTCCAAAAGAGAAGAATCGCTCGTCGTCGTCGACTACTCCAAGTTCGGGGCCATCCCACGCCACAAAATATCGACAGGATGTCACACTCCCACAAAGCAAAGTTAAAGTAATAATGAAGTCGTCTCCAGAAATTGAAACGGTTGCAAATGACGTCCTCTTCTTAATATCAAAAGCCACGGTATTTTAAAATTTAACTAACTGTAATTCTTGGTGATTAATAAACAGTATTAATTTTTAGGAGCTATTCATTGACCACATTACAACAATGACGTATCAACATTCTGGGAAACCAAAAACGATAGAATACAAACATCTCGCGGACATGACGCTTCATCAGCCCAATTTAGAATTTCTTAGAGGTATTTTTTTGACTTATTTGCCAATTTTATCATTTATCTAAAATTGTTATCTGTTTATAGATATTCTCCCATCAAAAATGCGAGCCGCAGATGCGCTCCTCGAGGTTGCGAAACAGCAGGCGATTGCTAACAGCCAAATGTTGGGGGATTAGATTAAATTAGTTTAGTTTAGACATTATTATTATTATGTAAATACAATTTGTAATGGATACTATGGATAGAGATAGTTTTGAAATTAGTTACTTTCCAATTCATATGATTTTATATGATTTTGATAGATTTAAGGTTTTTAATGAAAATGATTTTTTAATTCCTAGATTGTCACAACTTTTATTTATAATAAATTCACAATAAAATTTAAAAAGCCAACAAAAACAATTCATGGAACGTATTAGAAAACGTAAATGAAGTAGTATTTTTATAGCAAAACTCAAGACCATTAAAAATGTCAAAAATATAGTCAAAAATCAGGTACTGAGATTCTGAGATAATTAAATTACTCAGCTCGAGCACCATCAATAGGCATTGTGTGCAATACCTCGTCCAATAATTGCAACGCCCGATGGAGATGTACCTACAAATATTTAATTAAATTATAATCAGCCATTAAATTCTTAGAATTTAATTAGTCTTTTACTTCAATCCAACAAGGAGTCTCTTTAATTGACTGACGCGGATAATCAGGTCCCCAGCCCTTGACGAAACTCAATCTCAAGATACAAAGTCTTCGAAGATCATCCACGCCTATTCCAGCTGCGGCAGTGAGACTCATGGCAATTCCAGGCGCTATTCCTCCAACTGCATGCGGCCCTTAAACAAGATTTTGTCTAGCAGCTGCAATTTTTTCTAGATTAAAAAAAGTGTCAGTGTACCTGGAATATGACCTGCAACTGCGGCCGCTTGTGCTGCGGCCGCTGCCTGAGCAGTTGCCGCTTGTTGCTGCATTTGACGATGACATTGACGCAGGTCAAACACTTTGATATATGCACTAGGATAAACTTTGTGTACAGCGTCCCCAGGAGCCCGCCCTGCCTCTCTGTCCAGATAATAACTTTGGACGAAAACAGAGTGATCCGACATGCACCGTAGCCAAACGTCCCCTTCCCCTTTGAGTTCCAACTGAGCTCCTTTTCCGATATGGAGTCTGAAATTTATATTAATTAATTTTATCGTCAATTGTTTTTTATAAAAATTGATTAAAAGAAATACCTAGCCTTTTCACTTTGTTCAGTCCGATGAACATTACTCAGAGCTCCCAAACAAAATCTATTGCCCCCAGAAGGATCAACATAGCCGTCCACGGTCACAGAGGGTAAACTTGATGGGACCTTGAAGGTCTCTCCAACCTGAGTGTCAAGTTCAAAATATGCAATAGAACACCAAAATTCAGGTTGTGGCTGAGTTGATAACAGAGGTCCAGCCCCAAGATTCGGCTCGTGATATAACTGCTGTTGATGAAGCGCTATATAAAACAAATAAATCAAATATGTACAATAAAAAAATATATCTAACAAAAATTACGATATCCAGGATGAGTCCTAAGTTCTGATGAAGGTTGCTGCATGCTTTGAGTATATTGTAGCGTACTTGTGGGTCCATTTCCACCGCCTCCACTCCATTGACTTTGATAAGGAGCAGGAGGGGAGGTCGGATTTGTCGCGTTTGAAATTTGACCCCCGCGGCCTAATCCGATTCCATTGAATTCTGGTTCATCAGACCCACCATATTGAGAGGTTGGATCTGGTGAAAAAAATGCTCGACTCTGCGAATCATCCCTTGAATTTGTTGGAGGACCAGTATTAACTCGGATCGGAGAGGGAGCGGCTGGATTAACCAGAGTTGACGGTCCTTGTTGTTGTCCCCCAGCGGCTGCTAATCCCGCAATTAACCCCCTGGGGGATGGATAAGAGGGGTCATGTGGAAGAGGCGGATGATGTTGAACTGTTGGCGACTGCTGCGTAAGTGAGTCGGGGGGACAATGTCCAGCGGCTTCTGCTGGAGATGAGGCAGAGCCTGCGGCGGATGAAGCTAATTGACTGGGTCTGCCCCCGCGGTCGAGATCAATTTGCGTTCCACCCCCACCACCGTATTCATCTTTAATCAACTTGGTACTTGTCCCCGGTGATTGGATACTGAGTCCAGAAAGGTCTTTAATAAAAACAAAACGTATGTAAAAAAGGTCATAGATAATAATTTAATAATTGGTTTTTAACATACTTTTGCATGTGGTATCAAATGATCCAAAATGGTCTCTAGAAAGTGAAGAGTCTGCACAAAGGAAATTAATTAGTTAACATGTATAATTAATTGTTGTTAGTTAAATCTCACCAATTCCTGGGGACACAACTCTCTCATAATGATAAGGGTTTACACATACGGAGTCACATTTGAGATCAAATGCAAATTGGCAATATTTGACATGTTTTAGCTCATTTTTATGAAGATCTGGCCACCTCCAAATTCGGGCGTAGATGACATGTGGAAATCCTTTACGCCCTGCAACCTAAAAATTACATATAATTATTTATTAGTTAAATTAAACTTATTTTACAAGATTACAAAAAAAAATGTAAAAATTACCTGCAACCTTCCATCCAGCGTCCTTTGGATTGTGACACATTTACTAGGTTGGGCCCCATTTGTAGTAATTGCAGCAATTAAACTGTCCAGCTCATCCCGTTTTTCCTACAATTAACAAAATACTGACTGATAAAAACACGAAGCGCTCAATTAGCGCACTGTGGTAATTATTTTATGGCAAACCTTTAATTTTTTGACAAGACTTTCAATTGCTCGTTTTGCAAAGCTCTCGGACTCTCCTCCTTGACGATGACACATGAGGGAGTGGACGATGGAGAGACAGGCGTCCGCGGAAGTGGGCGCCCCCTGAGGATTCAACTGATTCAAGTCCCCCATTGTCCCCACCACGCCCACAAACAAACAACTCCCACAATTAACCCTCCAAACTCTCTTTTCCACAATTCACCTGTTATAATGATGCAAATATAATTAAGTTGGAGTTATCTAAAAAAAATTGCCAATTGTTTTGCAAACAACTTTAGACTGAAGTGGGAACAAGTGCATGGGGCAAAATGAGACAGTGCCTAATTGTTTTGAAACGATTTAAACAATGAAAAATTCCATTGTTGATTCCATCACATCTAAACATTTTTTAGAGTAATAATTAGTTTATAGGCTGATTAATTAATTTTGCAATTTTGTTTGGATTCTGCAGTAGAATCTCAACCTGCCTCCACGAAAACTGTCTCAATCTCAATTTGCCTCCTCTTTAATAAACAAGCAATTCAATAATTTCAATAGATTTCAATAGAATATTTATTGAGATAAACGTTTTCTGTTTCATCTAATAACATTTTGGAACTTTCTTCTATCACTTTTACTACATAAATCACATCTTTTCTTTTTTGTAATTAATTAAAGTAAGCTTAATCATAACTTTGGCTCTCTTGAGTGACCATGTTCATTCTGCGGGGACTTTTGACCCTCAGGACCTGTTTGTGGGGTCTTGTGGGGGACACGGACAACTCGCTAAAAGCCTGCGTCACTTTCTCCACCCCAAGCCCCATCTCCTTTTTTATGAATCGCGCCACCAACTTCTGAGGGCGCATCTGCCACTCGTTTAGTACTTCTTTGGGGGCTAAGACCTGATCCCCCATCATACGATCCAATATGGAAACGCAGACGACGGCCGCCCTGATTCCCGCGTGATGCGTCAAAGCGGCGAAGGCCAGGGACTCCATTTCTATATTCGTCACCCCGCGATTGTTCAAAAGAGAAATATACGACATCTTCTCCTTCTCGCTGTAGTTGCAAAACGCTCCGTCCAATCGTCCCTGTAAAAACAAAGAGTCTCAATTTCCCCTTTAAATGCATGTCTCAATTTTCTCATTTATCAAGTTGTTTCATAACAATTATATTATTGGAATGGACAAGGATGAAAGGTTCAAAAAATAAGAAAATGTTTTACAGACCTGCCCCTCGTAAAAATCGTCAGTGCACATCGTCTTCCCTATATGAACACTATATGGGACATCCATATCATGAGCCAAATTGACCAGATCTTCGCAAAGCTTTCCATCCAGTTTTGATGCCCTTCTGACTTTTTTTCCGAGCACAGTGAGCTCGTGCCAAGGTTGGAGGTCAGAGTTCAACGCTTCTTCCGTGATGATTATATTTCCGCCCTCAATTCCCAGACCACCGCAGGTGCCGATCCGGAAAAACACAGGATCCTTTGCCTTTGCGTGGTACATCAACTTTATCACCTATTGTTATAATAAGTTTCAAAACAGTGAGCTCTTTTGACCCTGTTTAAATAGATCTTACCTCGTGAAGCAGAATGGAGACGGAAGGGATGCCCATGCCGTGCGAGATGGAGAGCACCGGCCCCGTTTTGTACATGGAATATCGATAAGAGTGGGCCGAGATGTCCAGGAGTTGTGTCCCAGTGGGAAGCTTTAGGCCGATTTCTCCTAAGATGTAGTACGCAAATTCTTCCATCCGTTTCGGCGTCCCTCCGATGCACACAAACTTGACGTCCGAAAACATTTCAACCAGATCGTGAGACTCGCTCCCCAGCGCTGTTAAATTTCAAGTACAGTGTCAAGTAAATAAATTCAAACAATTTTTAGTTTGATCCAGAGTTGAAGCATTTTACCTAGATGATAAAGAATGTCTTGATCCCTGAAAAAAAGATCAGCTTTCCTTAAAATCAATTTTTAAGAGTTTTAGCATTTCTGAGCTCACATGAATTTGATGTGTGGATTTTTCAACCGAACTAATCCATCTTCTCCATCCGTAGAACTGGAATATCAACAGATTTAGCATATCGCATGTTACGGGGTTTATAAAAAAATGAAAATTAGTTTCATACTCGTGAAAATCTTCAGGAAAATCTGGATCCATTTTTGGAATCTTAGGCAAATTATTGTCTCGGCACGTTCCTCTAAATATTTACAAACAATTTGTACCAGTTCCCCAGCCTGAAATATTGCAACGCTTAATCAAAACTTTGCATTGCACAAGATCTTTAATTTGTATTAGAATCTACGCAGAAAACAAGATTAAAATTAAAGATATTAATATGGAACAGACTTTTCATTCAACGCAATTCCTTATTGCTTCTTACCTTAATCAGACATTTGATTAAATTTAATTACGTTCAAATACCAATGATTGCAAAATTGACCTTGCAATCATAGTAAAACTTGGAATTGACACAGAAGAAGAGGTTGAAGTCAAATGTGTGTTTCATGGGGAAAGTAACGCCCTACTTATTCATTCCCGCAGAAAGAAAATCGATCGCAGATAATTTCATGGAATCGGAGAAAGTAGGCCAAAAGATTTTGGGACTTTCACTACTTTCACCACTTCCATAATATAATGCAGCGGCCATCCGAAAAATGTCATCCGCAGTATGAATTTTGGAAAAAATGTTTAACTTTTTTTTTGAAAATTCAACAATATATGTAGACACATTTCTGAAAAAGCTCCTTAGCCTAATTTTTATTTTTTTTATTTTTGCATTATAGATATTTGCATGGAGGTGTGGTTGTGATCCTTGAATGTCCGTTGTTTTTGAAAATGTATGAAAAAATATATTTTTATGCTTTAATTTTTCCATGAGATGACGTGGATTAGCTGTAAGTCTTCTAGCATCCACGGTTTTATTATTTTGTAAAACATTTTGTGGTTTAATGGTCACTTATTATATAAGTATAACTAATGTAATTAACAAAAACAATCTTACTACGTCAAATCCAGGAAATTCCAGTTTTGTCGCAAATTTGTTTTCACTTTTAGTTTACGTACTTGTAGTCGAAACCTCAGCCAAAAACCGCAGTCAAAATGCAAAGAATTCTATCAACAAAATTTTAATCAGTTACTTTTCACGACTCTTTGATACCAAACCATATCAATAAAATTCTTAAAATGTCAAATTTTTCTGATCTAAATTATACATCGACCCCTGACATTTTAACCCATAACAATTTTATGTTGGCTTCAACTTGGATAAATATTATTTTAACTGCTACACTCGGTCTTATAATTATGGGAACGATAATTGGAAATGCGTCCGTTTTGTTGCATTTCTGGCGTGGGGTTCGAAAACGAAGTTTAGAGGGAACTAACCCAACCCACTTTTTCATCGCCAACTTGTCGTTGGCGGATTTGTTGGTGGGAGTGGTCGTGTTGCCCTTTTTGGCCTCCCTCCAGGTCCAAGGGCGTTGGGACTTTGGACAATGTTTTTGCACCATTTGGGTCTGTATCCATTTCTGGCTTTGCGCCGCCTCCATTTTGTCTACCACCGCCATTTGTGTGGAACGATTCATTGGAGTTAGGTCAGTATAAAAAAAGTTTACAACGGTTCTCAATAATTCTTGTACATAATCTAAAGATATCTATAATTTTCTCAACCTGCCATGTCAATTTTTTACATTCCATATTATAAATGCAATCGATCTCAAGCTTTTTTGTCGATTTTAAAATTTTTAATCATAAACAAAGTTCAAAATTATTTAAGTAAATCTTACCTTGTTAATATTCAGAGCAAAAATTAACTTTGCAGTTCTTATTCCAAACTCTAAAGAACTCTTTAAACAAATTGCAGAAGCACAAACTATTTAAAACTATAAATTAAATATTAAACTTGCCTAATATATAAAACTAAAACAAAGCAATTAAACAAATTTAAGAGTCCAATTACTTTCTTGTGCGTCAAAAAATGCTACATAAAATTCCATCTCATATTCCACATTTTCTATTTTGCAGATATCCCATCGCTCACATGCGAATTCTCACAGTCCCCAGAATTCTTTGGTCCTTGCTGGGGGTGTGGCTTTTAGCTGCCATCCCCTCCTTTATTCGAGTGTTTGCCTGGACGGAGCCCAAAATTGAAATTCCCGGAAAGTGCATCATAAATCAGAAATTAGGGCATTGCCTTGTTGCTACGATTGGCATATTTTATACACCTGCAACACTGATGACCATCCTCTATTTCCAAATTTATCGTATCGCACGTCGTCACATTGACAGCAAGCGGACAGGGATAGGTTCGTCCAGAGGAATGACCTTTAAGGTCAGCGTCGGAGGAAGTTCTTCTTCCTCAAATTCTACAGAGGTGTCCAATCTATCATCGAAAGGAGAACCAATTTCCAATCAAAAATCACCCCAATCGATCCAAAGACGCCAAATAAATGTTGCGATGAAATTGGGGGTTCTAGTGGGTGTGGTTCTTCTATCTTATGGACCTTATTTTACGTTGATATTGATCAAATCTGTGGATGAGACTAAAGTTAGTCCGAAACTTTTTGATTTCTTTTCATGGATTCGATATTCAAATAGCTTCTTCAATCCAATGATTTATGCCTTTTGCGTCCCGGATTTTAATAGGGCTTTCAAGAAAAGTTTTGTGGGGCAGTTGCTTTACTGCACCAGAAAGTAAACTTTCAAGAAAATCAAATGGAATTATATTATTATCAATTATTGTAGACAGCAAAGTAATTTATAAAGTACAAACAAATTATATGGATGTGAATAAAGTAAATTGTGATATTTAATTAGAGCAATTCGTTAATTAATTTATATCTTGTGTTATTGCAAAAAAATATGATACTTTCCAAGTTGAGGTAAATATATGTTTAACAACTTTTGCATATCTGTAGAAAAGCGGAAACAAAGATCGACTTTATCGCAAAATAAGCAAGATAAGAAACACCTGTAATAAAATGTATAATTTCACCCGATTTAAAGTTTTGCAGTTTTAAATAATGAAAAAAATATTATTTCTTATATTTTCATTCGCCATATTTTTAATAATTTTTCAAGCTAGTCAATTCAATAATTTGGGTTTCCTAATATCCAATAAACAAAATTTATTCATTGTTCCAGAGATTTTCAGAGAAAATTTGTGGCGTGAGACGGAATTTTGGAATAGCTCAAGCAATCGTTATGTTATCCAAGAAAAATGGGCGATTGATGTCGCCCAATCAAAATATTTGAGGAATGTGAAGAGAAAGGTATTAATTGTGACCATTCTTTAGGTCATTTGACCGTCTTGGACAGAACCAACCATTGATTGGGGCAAATTGCAATTGTTGTTTTTATTACTTTCAGAAACGTATCCTAACGCTTGGAAACTTTAATTTGGACTCGGAGGAAAAGTTGCTTCCGTGTAATAAAGATGGGATCAATTTCTCCCAATTTTGCGAATTGGTTGAAGATTTCTCTTGGGTTCCAAATTTTAGGGATTACGAACAGTTTGATGCCGTGTTAATTCGGAGGGATTGGACCTACCAATTTTACGAGCCTAGAATTCCTCCAAATTTGTACACATTTTTCAGCATTATGGTAATTTTTCAGAGTTGTGTTATGAAATTGATATAGGAAAAATTGTGGATTTTATTTTTTTTCTTAGGAATCTCCGTACACACTTCATCAAGGTTTTCATTCATTCTTTCTTTTCCTTTGCAAATTACAAAAACAATAATTCGTCAAACTTTTGAATATTCATCAAGGTGACTTTCGAGTGAATAATCCAATTTTGGCATCATATTGGAGAGGTTCTGACATACACACACCATATTTCAAATGGAAAGCTTTTGGAAACAGCTCCCTCCAAGGTTAAATTGTCTTTAATCTCACAGACACACAAGAAATTTTTTTTTGATTCCACAGACTCATCTCGAAATTATGCAGATGGGCGTCGTCGACTTGTGGCAATTGTGGTGTCCCATTGTCCCACTTACAATGACCGACTAGCCTATGTCCATAAATTGGGGGAATTCATCCCCGTCCACATTTATGGGGCTTGTGGAACTTTTAAATGTATAGGCAATTGTTTCAAAGATATATCAACAAACTACAAATTCTATCTCTCCTTTGAAAATGCAAACTGTCGGGATTACATAACGGAAAAGTTTTTTAGGAGTGCGCTAATGTTCGTTCATATTTTATTTTTGAATTGACAACAGCAATTTCCTGATTTTAAATTAAAATTACCATTCAAATTTCAGGAACGACCTGGTTCCAGTCGTTTTGGGGGCACACCCCTTGGACTACAAAGCAGCAGCCCCACCCAATTCTTACATCCATGTTGAGGACTTCAACTCTCCTCAAGAACTTGCCGCATATTTGCTCCACTTGGACGCAAACGACGAAGAATACAATCAGTATTTCAAGTGGAAAGGGACCGGGGAAATTGTTTCTGGTCACTCTGACCTTTTTTGTAGAGTTTGTGCATTTTTGTATTACGCAGATTTTCACAAACCTAAAAAATGGCCAAAGGACTCGTATAGTTGGCTAAATGTCAACCACTGTCTAAAACCATTTAAACATTTTTGGAGAAACGAGATTTGAGCTCACAAACAACAAATGAGATGTCTACGTGTCCGTCCGTCTGTCTCTTTGAGCAAATAAACAGATTGGGTTAATTGTTTACATGAGATTTTGCCGGATTGTTTGCCGTCTGATTTACGACTATTCTATTTCTAATGAGCCGTTGTAAATTCGTATCAATCTCTTTCCTATGTAGATGTATTTAATGAGTCTTACTTTTAACGTTTGCCCTCTGAATCATTAAATATCTTTATTCTGGGCTTCAGAGCAAAAATATTTCCGTCTACAATTTATTTACTGGAAGGAATTTTAACAGGATGCCACTTTAAAAAGCTCGGCAAATAATTTACACATTTCCTGAGGCTTGTACAAACAAAAGTATTTATGTGTTTGAGTTGAATAAAATAAATCTTGAGTTTGGATTTTATTTAGTGATGAGTGACGTGGGCTAAACAGTTTGTAGCCGACAAGGGAACATTTAAACGTCACTCTACGGCTCAAAAATGTTTGCTTAAATTGGCTCCTTTCACTCAAAGAATTGCAAATGAGTGTAACCAAGTGGAGAAACGTGTCTGAAAGTTCAAAGTTCGGGGACAGACAGTAGTTGTGATGGTTTAAAGTAGCAGGCAAAGCAATAAAATGAAACGCGTACAATTAAATTATATTATGACTGGAAAGTGACATTTATGGAACAATTGATCCGTCAAAATGAGATTGACTTTATGTAGTGCATATGTATGTACTTTTGTGTTTCTGCTGACGATGTGACGGCAGATAAAACTTGAACAGTTTTTGCTTGCAAATGAAATGTCTGGATGGAACAGAAATGCGAATTTTCATTCTGTCATCAAGAAATCTTTTCTCGCATTCCTCAGCGTTTACCAGAAATAATTAAATGCATTTAATGCTGCTTCTTATTTTTTACAGTAGTTATATAATTATGTGGAAAATAGCAACGTTATGATTATGGAGGCAAATTGAGACAACGACATTTCTTGATTTTTTATACTTAAATTGTAGTAAACAAGATTTATTTCATATGAAAATATTAAATCATCTTGAATTAAGCCCATAAGCTTTTGTATTTTTCAAAAATTATTATCGTCTTCAGACTAAAGGATTACTCATTACTCATCTTTGTTAAAATTGAGTCATGTTGTTCCAAGAAGAAGCATTTCCGTTGCGAAATCTCTCTATAAAAGAAAAGTACCTACAAAAAGTGAGATAACTGTGGCTATTTTAACTTTGGAGACTCCTCCTCCCGACCACAAATTGTTTTTCGGCATTCTCTCATTATTCTTCTCTTGGTTTACATTTCTGTTCACATCTGGGGATGTTTCACTGAAATTCAATAGCCCGTGAGAGAGCACAAAACAAGAATTTTTTCTTCTATCTCTACCACAAAAAGAATGAAATGAAAATGAGATGTTTAAATTACCCCGATTATTGACATGTTTATATTTGCCGATGAACGTCAAAAACGGTAATCGAGATGTTAATGGGGCATTTCCACATTCGAAACGAGTTGTAAACAGAAATTTGTGTTTCGAGACTGCAAATTTTGTAATTTTTGTCAGATTTTGTGATTATTTCATGGCTATTTATCGTGTTTGTTTCATGCATTTTATTCCTCCGAAATTCACTTTTTTCCCTTCCGACTACGACACCCATGACTCTTTTTTTGGTTGTCATTTATTTAAATAAGAATTTATTTAAAGAAGGGGAAGATTTAGAGAAATGACATTTCATAAAATTTTAGCCATCCCATTTTATTGAGTTTTCGGGGTTTTCCTTTAAGAAATTTGAGCTGTGGCGTTCCGCTTGAGAACCTCAGAGATTTAATGAGCTTCTCCCTTCACTAATGAGGTCAACAAGACCAACTCCAAACAAATCCTACAAAGCAGTGGGTGTGGTCCAAATATTTATTTATATGCAAGTCTATTGAATATTTATTGAAAGAAATGAGCGTCATAAAACAAGGCAAACAAGAAAACGAACGAAGAAGCAAACGAAAATTGCAATAATATTGCTATATTGAAACTACGTCATCTAGCGATAAAATTGATTAATTTAGACGCCTTTGCTTGTTTGGTCAAACTTTGGTAACATGCTTTTTGAAAACCATCAGATAAATGGATAAAGACCATTGTCTTTAATTAGCGGAGCAAAACGAGAAACTTCCCTTTCCCAAGATTCATTTCACTTCCTCTTCAGAAGTTGACTAATGACACAAAGTGACATTTAAAACCTTAAAGAGATAAATAAAGCATTTCGTTAAAAATTAAAATGATTTTTATTCCCGACAAAATATAAATGCTTTCAACTTTTGCTTGTATTTTTCAGATCACACATTTTTTCTTTTAATTGTTTAATTGAAAATATATAAGTACATTTTATTTTAATATGGCTTCCTTTAAGACTAGAGTTAAATAACTTAATTAGATTTCTCTTAACTATTTATTTTTAGCCCGAGTCAGGGCTTATGTAACCATCGTGTCCGTCTGTCTGTCTGTCTGTCTGTCTGTCTGTCTGTCTG
>JAQIXN010001808.1:0-15260 GCA_034698145.1 Proisotoma minuta
AATTGCCAAACATTTTTTTTCAATAAGTTATTTATAGCAGAAAACTTGAGACAGAACTTATGCGGGTACTAGGTATGCCGATGGGAAAGGTGCAAGAAGCACAATATTTCGGCAAACATTTTCCTTGTTCATATGATTATCTCAAATATCTAGTCAACAAGATGTCTCCTAGATTAGATAGCAGGATATACTGTTTAAGATAATCAGATCTAATTATAAAATGAGAATTATCATTAAGCGCATCACAACAGACAAAAGATTAAGTACATGCCACCAGCAACAAGTTAAAAATAATTGTTTGTACTGTTTTGTTTGAGTCAGAAAGGCAAAGTGTACATACATAAATGTTTTCCTTTTCTTTCAATTTACTCCAAGTTTGCTAACAAAACAATTTGCAGCCCTACTAAATTTAGAGCAGAAAAAAACACCCAAAATGCAACTTTTCCACTATTTTTAAGTCTTAAATTATTGTAGCAGGTCGTGGTGGCCAATGATTTTGTTTTCAATCTTATTTTTCATTCTATTTAGCATAGTATACATTCCAGCTAATAAAAATCTCATAAAGAAAGACTTCATATTTCAGTACATTTAGAAAAGATTAGGACGAAGAAGGCTGGTAGATGTGTATAATATTATGCATTCTATTAGATTGGAGCATACATAATAATCTTGGCATAAGAAAGTACGCAAGTAGTTTCAGAGGCAACATCAAAGAAAAAGAACTTTGCTGACACCGTGAATGGAGAATGAATGACTGTGAATTGGAGATTGAGCATTATTATGAACTAGGATAATGGGCCACTTCCTGTGTATTCATCCAAAAAGACAACACATTTTTTTCCAAAATCCAATCCAATTCGCTCGGCGTTGGATAAAAAGTTTTGTGGAAAGTGATTGTTCAACCTCTGCTTGGTCTCATATGTGCTGAGATTTAAAATTTATCACAAATGGAGCTTACAGCCTAAAAAATCATGAAATGAGCTACTACAATTACAGAGAAGAAATCATCCAACTTGCCACACGGACAAACTGCTCCACTTTATTCATGGATTATTATGTTTTTTTAGTATTATTTTTAACGCCCTTTATTAACGGACAGCGGTTGATAAAGGCATGAAATTGGACTGCGTGGGTGAGGCATACAATTTGTGAATGGGTCTTAACATTCGAAAAGAAAACAAAAATTTTGTAAACGAAATGTTTAGCATTGGATTTAATTTTTTTTCCTTACTAACCAATATTTATTTAACCTATTTATTAAACCTGTTAATTGAGAGTTAAAAGGATTCAAACTGGATTGAGGTTTTAAAAATATTCTTTTGAATGCTGGTTTTAATTACGCAATAATTAACGGATGAAAAGGTGCTTATGAGAGTTGATATATGTACAGTAACAACTTACTTTGTAGTAAATTAGAAAGGAATGCAAAAGTATAAATGCTTTATAATTGCGCAAAACCTTTGAAACGGATGAAAAAGTTCTGAGAAATAGTAAACACAAAATGTGTTTACCGAACCACCCACTCTGTTAATTCTTTGCTTACCAGCCACCAATAAAAACCATTATCCGTTATACTGCCAATTCTTGTGCTCCTCAAGTCCACATAAGTTGCAATGATTGATTAGTGGCATAATAATAAAAATACCGAAAGATTTTGAAGCGTGGGAACTCAAGGTTTCCTCGTTTAAGCAAATATGTATCTGTACTTACCAGCTATTCAGATTAATCTATGAAGTAATAAAATCATCAAAGATCAATACTGTTATTGTTGAGTAATCAGTATCTTTCAAGCTCATAAATAACAATCATAGTAATAAGGCAACAATTTGGTCTAATTGAATTGTTATACATTCTGTTCACCGAAAGCAACAGGAGCTTTGTCCAGAAAAGCATGCTTGAACCTTTAAGTGATGTTTGCAAGGGAAATTAGGCAATAAAATTGGTTGTAAAATGAAAAATGTAAACTTTTATTGTTTTACAATCGCCACTGTCCCTGACTCACTAACGGAAATGTTTTGAGGATCTTCACTATTATATTTATTTGGGTGTTTCTAATGTTGACTGGGATTGTAATCTGGTAATAATGGTTCATAATAAGGGTTTATTCAATAAAAGGCCATAAATCTATCCAAATGTGAAACATTTTAAATCTTTCAACAATCTTATTGGTATTTTCCAAATAACACTTATTCCACTTGAAAAATAGTAAACTCTTAATTTGTGTCAGGTATACGCTTTTAAAGTGTAAAGTATTCATTCGAATATTTTGTGAGTGCATATATATAAGTATAAGGTTGAAAGGGATCATAATAAAGCTATATAATCCTAAATTGATTTTATCATCCGTATTATAGCTTTCAATTGAACACTCAATTAGCGCAATATACCTACGTGACTTTTAACCTTTTATAATCATAGTGAACGTTCTGGAAGGCGTTTCGAAATAATTTCATCAACTTTCTTCATCGTAATGTTGAAATATTTGTTGAAAAGCCAGTGGCCATATTTTAAATTCATATTAGAGAAAGTTTTGTATAAGAATCATATAGACGTCCAGTTTACACGAGCGGAACAATAGACCATCATAAGAATAAGACTACAACATAATATTGCGGTTTCCGTTTCGTATTATTAAAGTGGTCACGTTAAAAAAGCTGCACATGAAACCATCCATCTAATTAAGTCTTTGTTGTAAGCAAACCATTAAGAATTTAGTAGAAGCAAGGGACACAAAAATAGTTTTTGTTGTACAAGCTCTTTATAAAATATGTGTTACCTCTTTCACGCTTTTAATAGACAAAGAAACTCGCCAACATCCAACCAAATAACGAACCACGGATACGCTTGGCTTGATTTTGTAGTAGCTAGCCACTCAAATATCTGCTATAAAAACTCCAATTTTAAAACAGTGTGACTTGTGTCTCTTGGTTGTTATACATCACGTTGATTTGTCACGCTAAACGTCCATCCACAGACATCCAACTTTAATAATAGGGAAATGAGAAATAGATACGATTCGAGCGTGCCCCTTTATTCATGTGTCTCATACATATATCACTTTTAAACTCGAGAGCCACAGAAGATGTCGAGGACAACAAAGGATGGATTCGTCTTTTTGTTGAATGCCTTACCTTCAACAATAAAATTTGGACTAAATTATCGTATTTTATGGTTGATGGTAAAATACCTTCATTTTGTACATAAATACGTATGACTGGTTGACGCTAAGTCTTGATTGCACGCGAGGCACACACTTTTCCCACGATCTCTTATTCTCATCTCTTTTTTGTTCCTGGCTTCTTGTGGAGATCTATCTGGAAGAGTAAATTTGAAGTGGCTCCATATTCTCTTATGATTAGCTTTTTGCTCCTGGATTTTGAATCGAATCTTTTCTACGTGAGGAAAGAGGCTTAATCCTAAATAATCCAGAGCCACAGGCGATGTTGATGTGTATGAAAGTTAAGGAAGGCGGTAGGTAAGTGGATTGGATCAGGATAATCAGCATCTCCCCTACAAACATGCACCAAAATTTAAGACAAGAAGAGACTTGTCTGAATTTACATGTAAAGCCTTTGAGTTTTGATGTGATTTGACGTAATTTGACCAACATTATATATATAAAACAATCCTTTCTTTCTAAATCCTTTCCATCTCTTGTGCCTAAGATGTGTATTATTGTATGTTTGATTGCTCCAATTTATTCGGCTTAGTCTCGAGGGTGAAAATTAAAAATGAGATGAGATTTTTATGCTGTAATTTGCCTTGAGTTTGGATTAGTCCTAAATTGAGACGAGATTTACAGCAATTATTCACAGATTCAAAAACAAAGATGATGCGTTGGACCCCACATCCGCTACCTGAGGCCATACGAATTATTATGACGACGGTCAGTTTGTGGTTTGGCAGTGGACATTTTTAAAAGAAATAAAAAAATATTATATTCTATCATTATAATGTATAAATTGAAACTTGAGACAAAGCGAAATCTTATCCAGTCCCCAGAGATATACATTTTTTGTAAGCACTGTAGAAAATCATTTATTATTTTCTCTGCATACCGAACAACAGAATTGCGTGACTTGTTTATGACAGAATAGACGGCTCCACATCATTTGCAATTTAAAGAATGAAAATGTAGCAATAAAGCCGCCCATCTTCATTCATGTTTCATTTTTGCAATTTTTATGAATGAATCCCAAACCGACGCATAAAACTGGCATTATTCGTACATAAAATAAGATAATTACAGTCTAAATAAGCTCAACTTTTTAAAAGGCCTTTTAAATTTTTGACTACTGCAAAAAAACTGGGGTGAAAAATTATACATAAATTCCAGACGTGAATCTTTGCAGGTGTCAACTGTGACTGGTTAAATGGATGGCATGCAATGTGGAATTTGTACACGTAAAAATTGGTCCATTATTATTTGCTTGAATGACTCTGCCTCTTTTTCCAGCTTTCGCGTGAATGGTGAAGCAAGCCAATTAATTTTTCTCCTCTTGAGACAAGAAGGTAAGCGGTTGCTATTATCCCAGTAATAAAAGTTTTCTGCCCATTCATTAAAAGTATAGTTGTTTGTACAAGAAATTTGAATTGCTCTTAAATTGTAGCCTGTCTCGATCTCTCTTCATGTCTCTCGTTTTTCCGGACAGGTCTTGCCTCACATTTTTGGAAGAAAATCAGTCTTTTTTGTAAAAGAACATTTGTGAGGTGTGTTCACTCTTTGGACAAGTTATTTGCCTAAACTTTGATCAAAATGAGTCCGACCAATTTGTTTTTTTTATTGAGAATCGGCCAGATTCCCTTCTACCTACTACTCCAGCAAAGTCCATAGTCAAGAATGAATGGACGTGATTTTATTTCATGATTTTTTCATTAACTAACATGCAAATGGTGCCTTTGGCATTTGTAATCGATTCTATGTAGACATCCTGCACGATGGGAACCAAACCAATCACACACTTTCACAAAAATTTTATGAATGAAAGTATATAGTATACATAAAGGATTGTGGGAGAATCACTTAAATTCAACTTGACGCAGCTAATGTTATGTAAACCGAATGAAGAAAAGTAAATTTTACTCAATCTGGCATGACATGACATGCAAATTCTTGGAAAAAATGCGACCTGATAGGAAATCTAATGTTTTTTTGTTCTAGTAAATTCTAACAAGTGAAACTTTTAATTTCAAAAATGCTCTCAAGATAGAATTCTTTGATGGAAATTGGTTCATATTTTTACGATTTGTGGGCATTTAAGTGTAAAGCCTTTTCAAATACTATGAAAATGTGTGGCCAGTATTAATTTATTTTCAAACCTTTGCCGGAATCCACACAATTCATAAATAACCGGTTTCATTTACAAAATTACAATTAAGTGCTCACAATTTTACATATGTTCACCCTTTTATTTGATACCTACTTAATACGGAAGTTCGAGGTGTGAATAATTTCAAAGCATTTCATTCATATGAAAATCCTCAAATTTACAAATGTTAAAATGAACTTTACTCGTTTTAAATTGTTTGAGTACAACAGACCAAATGTCGTCGGTCAAGTTTTTGAGACGAAAGGACCTCCCTCTAATCACACTTCCTACGTGGATTATCCTCATTGAGTGACAAAATGACACCTAAATATTTAAAAATAATTAACTCGTTCACTCACTACCAACACCACAACAAAAGCCTCATGTTGTGAAGATCTAAAGATAACATTTCTTGACACCCTCATTTTAGACTTTTGTAATTTAAGGGTTGAATTACAATAAAATAAAATCCACTCTTTTCTGACAAACTCGTTCATAATTCTCATTCGCAATTCCTTCATATTGTATATTTGTAGGTAGAAATCTATTTAAAGGACAGAAAGAAAGATTGTATGAATGAACAATTTAATTTGATGGCTTTAATCCCACCTACATCTATATTGCATACTGTATATGTTACCTGTCACACTTGAGGAATTCTACTTACTTACCACCTCTATAAAGCTTTAATAGTAATTCGGAAAGTCTTTCTCAAATGAAAAGTCTTTTCCCGTCTTATAACATTCGTTTTTGTAGAGATTATTCACAGCCTAGTTCAACAACAAATTGACAATGGAAAGTTCATTGAAAGTGCATTCTTTTTTCTTCTTGTTTGCGGCATGTACTTACATAGTTTGTATCTGTATCATTTCACAATCAAAGCTTATGATGGGGAGGTGAGAAATGTTTCTCTTGTCCCTTTAAAAGTAGAATCCTTCAAAATTTACAGAAATCAGGGCTTATCACTCTCTTTCACTAGATGATAATAATGGACTTTAAATCTCATTCACTGAATGATCTGTAATGAACTAGCAAAGTGAATGTAAAAAGGCTTGCCCGGTGTGCGTTGTCGGCTTTTGTGCAGTCATTTTATAGTTATGAGACACATCGTCAATAGTTCAACTTATTTCGTTTGTATCTGATGCGCTGCTGGGAAGGGGGAGTGAATATTTCATTGTCAATGGAAGCGAATCATGAAAAATGAAAGCGATCTTACTTGTCTTGTCTTCTTGCATTGAAAGGTGTGATGGGAAAAGAGGAAAGGTGAGATAATCCCTATATTTTGACACCATATTTCGTCTCATCTTAAGAGAGAAAATCTTATACATTAGTTGAAAAAATAATTTGTTATTATGTTTTTTAACAATAAGACGGTTTTAAAGATTACTTATATTTGTCTCAATATGTATTTCATAAAATGAATTTTCACAGCTCCTATATGAAACAAACAGCTAGCTACAGAATACATAAGTTCAAAAGTGTAACTGCGTGGGCATAAGAAATATTTTTATTTCAACAATGTCAATGCAGTGTCATAAAGTAAATGATTGTTGCAACGTTCATAGGGAAATGAAGCAGGTGGTAGATAGCTCAATCCTATCAACAAGAATTTAACCGTAATCTATAAATATAAATACAAAAAAATCGAGCTAAGAAGGAGACAAGAAAAACTGGAATTTCAAAAATAAGGAGATCATTGAATACCACCGATCAACTGTCAAATCGGTAATTCCTTGTTGAATTCAAGAAGTCTCCTCTTGGTCTGTTAAGGTGAAACCTTCTAAAAAAAAATTAAAGTAAAAATGCAGCATAAACTATGATGTTTTTGAGAAAAGATTCCTTGTACAATTACAACTCCTTCATCAGAGCAAAGAAAACGGTTCATCGATCACTTTATCCTGATTTAGTTTAGTTTATCCCAAACACGCTGAGCTCAACGGCACATAATCCCTTTTAGGTTGGATGCAGTTTTGATTGGGCTTGCGACAACAAACGGAGCATTTTGAAAAGCATTGAGCTCATTTCTGTGTAAGATTCGGCCGAAAAGGCTTACCCCCTAGAATTTGGGATAAGAAATACAAAACTTGGAATTATGCTTTTATGAGGCACAATCAACAATGTGGTTGCTCATCCATTTCCTAATATAATATCTCCGCCTCCACTCACTTCAGTTTAGTCCTTCAAAAATCCACAATTTTGTGTAAATCCAACATAAAAATGTACACTGCTTCGTCTTGCTTAATTCGGTTGAGTTGAGTGAAATTTCACAGAATATCATTTTACATCTTATAGAACAACCGACCGATCACACAACAAACTGAAAAGAAAATCTCATCATACCTGGAACAACTAATGGATGCATGCAAAGCAAAAACACTTTTCCAATTTGTTC
Organism: Proisotoma minuta; assembly: GCA_034698145.1. NCBI lineage: Eukaryota > Metazoa > Arthropoda > Collembola > Entomobryomorpha > Isotomidae > Proisotoma > Proisotoma minuta. The sequence continues at coordinate 7,702 of JAQIXN010001808.1, forward strand.
ATTCATGCAATTACTTGGAAATTTTTACATCGATGTAACATGCATTATTCAAACGCTCAGAACATGATTCGATTGCCATATGTCGCATGAAAAACATACCAAAATTGTTTTGTTCAATTTTACCTTATAGATAAAAAAATACTGTCATTTTTTGACAAAATTAAGATGAAACGACCATGTGCAAACTTTTACCATTTTCTTGTGGGGATAATCCAAATATAAAATCTTTAATCTACGTTTAAACGCTTAATCCAAAATTTTAATCCGGATCGGATAATAAAAGATTCAATTATATATTTTGTAATTTATTTCTATACTGGACTTGTGTACAAAACACTTTAAGGGATGCCCAGTTGTCCCTGGTTTAAAAGATTGGGCTTAGTTCGGCATAAACCAAATATCGTATCGAGGATTTGCTCACTGATGCGAAATAAACGCTCCAGATTTTTTCTCTTAAAGTATTTATGTCCATTCCTCTTCCTTTCTATAACATATTCTCTAATTCCACTGAATACGTCATACGTTCATGAGAATTGAGAGCGTGACCAACTCAGAAGGGATAAAGATAAGAAAGGACAGATTTTAATGGTGTACATACAAAACAATATTAATCACGACTGTTTGGATTCCAAACTTTGGAAGTCTTCTGGTAAACCAATCAATTGTGAGGCTGGGGACTGGGAGATAAACAGCCCACGCAATAATCCAGAGTCGCGTACAATTTGCAAATCTCTGAAAGAGTCTCATCATATAGCATATTATATAATCATTGGATATCACACCAACCTTTTACACCTCTTCACTTTTGATGTTCAACTATCAATTTTATTTTGTCATTTTGTGTCTTATCCTTTACTGAGATTTAAGAATCATTCATGTCCATGAGCAGCGGAAGCAGAATCGATGTTTTGCTATCATTTCCACCTCAAGATCATCGGAGCGTGGCCAATTTTGAGTCCAGTATATAAAACATAGTCAATTCATCCCGTGTCAAAAATTATTCTTGACTCGTGAAATTCAGAGAGTCCATTTAAAATTGGAGTTTATAGTCTCATTATCTCCACAGACCACTACTTCCATTAGCATTGTGCCAACCAGGCAAGACATCCATTTACAGAAAAAAAAGTTAAATAAGCCCATTTTCTTCATCCTTCTCAAACTTTGGAGATAGAAATGGACAAACTTCTTTGTCTAGTCTCTAGAGATGTTCTTAGGACATCAATGAACTTTATATATGAAATTTTGTGTTATGCCACAGAACATCAAACCAAAACTCTGGGCTGTCAAATTTTTTTTCTTATTCCCCAAATTGTAAATGAGGCTGAACAATTCATATCCAGAGAATTTATGAATGAGAGTCATAAGTGTAATAAAATGTGAGCAGCATCTTTTCGTGTCCCTTTTGTACTTTTGAAGGAGTTTTCTTTTTCGCATAATTTTCCAGTATCCAGACAAATAGGTTTAAAGAGAGGAATGTGAACAGACACATTGAACAATGGAGAAGAAGAAAGTCGACCACGAAAGGACGTGTTTTGATGTTATTGTGTTGTTCCTTTCATAATTGACTGGATGTGGTTGACTATGGTACATGCTGCGGCTTCATATATTCAGATCTTGTTCAATCCATTCATAAATAAATAAATGTAAGCAGGCATGCAGACGCTTGTTTGCATCAATGGACATTTTTTGTTACAATTATTATTTAGATATTTTCTTTTGACAACCTTATTTTCATAAGCAGCAACAAATTTCACTGTCAGAAATGTTCATTTTCTGCTAATGACAATTTATGGCAACAGAGTGCTTAAAATCATAAACAGCTCTGGATCATTATTTTTAAAACTGAAAGTGATTCACGTGTCCATTCTCCATCCTATATACATATGTAGTGTTGCGATCAAAGAAAACCTCAACATTTCAAAGCTTTATGAATTATAAAGCATGTGTAAGCAAATGGAGAAATCGTGGTCCATTAAATTCATACGAATACGTGTGGGCGAATTCCCCGTGAAACATATTGAATTTCACAATTATTATTTCTTTGAATGAAAATTGGAAAAAATCATACATTTTCTCTCTTCGCTTTAAATTAATTGAGACATGCAGAGGTGTTAAACTCGGAAAGGGTTTTATAAATTTTGCCTCAAACATTTTTCCATTTGTGACTTTATTAAAAAAAAGAGAGAACAGAAATTTGCACGCTCAACTAATTTTGCCATCGGCCATAGAACCACACCATTTATTTATTTCGTGAGGCTGGATTCTGACTTGAATTTTGGCTGAATTTTTAATAAGAAGCTTTAAACTGTTGCATCTCAAGAAGTGAGCCTGGTTTCAAAGTAATAGTTCAAAGCAGGTAGGAATTGCAGAGAAACAAATTATTCTTGCACGCGTAAACTTTCCCACATCAGATGAACCCAAAGTTCAAAAAACATTTTTTTAAAAAAGCTTAAAAAGCATAGAATTTATTATATTGCAGTATAAAGTAAAAAATAACCTGCAATATGGTTAAACATTACCAATTAAGGAAAAGCCGTTACCAATAATCAGGATTCGGATCTGAATCTGGACATTTTCTTTGCTGTATTTGAGGTTAATTGAATTCAAGAATCTTTTAATCAACAAAAAAAGGACAAGTTACTTAGTTGTCACAAGTCAACACACAAACAAAACAAAAGAAACAACTGCTGTTTGGCTACTTAAATCAAGTCAAACAACTCTAGTTTTAGAGGAATGAGGAGAGTTGTTACATAAAAGTTCAGATATCACATGCTCATGTCTTGTCATTGAATGAGATGAAAAAAGTTTAAATTTTTGTTGGAAAGGTGGAAATCACCGAGTTTGATCTCTACTACTACCAAGAGATGAGATGTAAGAAAAGCAATCAATCTTAATGGTGAAGTTTTTGAAGATCATTGAAATTAAGAAAGCCACATTAAACTCGCATTCTCCTTCATTATACCACGCTACTTCTGGTCAAATTATCCTAATTGAAGATCTAATTTAGAACTTTTCACATTATTTCTTTCCTAGTCTCAGGCAAGCAGATGTTGTCTTAAATTTATTTTAAAAAGTTTACACATTCTTTCTTTGACTCTATCGTGTTTTATTTTATTGTATACAGTAGCAAACAATGATAGGATAAAATGTTGTTACTTTTTTTGTTTCCTTGTGTGATTTGATGGTAATTCAGTTTATTGGAGTAGAAGCAATGATAGTTTATGATCTGGACAAACTAGAAATTTTACTCATTTAAAAGGCTTAATATTAGATAATGTCAGATAATGATATGAAAATGAGTTGAAAGAATTTAGTGTGTTTAGAATCATTATTATTACAAGAATTTTGTTTTGTAACCTGTGAAAGTGCCACTGCTCACGTTACTCTTGTATATATGTAACAAAACCTATACGTGCACTGTAATTGGAAACCAATTGAGTTTCTCGCTCTTTTTGTAATTTAGTGACTGGATTCCAAGAGTTATTTTGAGAGTTGCTTTGTTGGAAAGTAAACGCTTATTGGGTGGGTTAGCTACCTACACATATAGAAATATGTTTTGAAGTTGATCCTTTTAGTAAATTGTTTTCAGATTTTGTGATCTGACGTAACGCTTCATTGAAAACAACTTAGGCAAGGTAAAGGATAATTTGGTATCATGTTTCCAGCATTTTACAGGAATGTCAAATGAAATAAACAATACGCTTAAATAAGGAATTATAAATGCTTTTATTTATTACACCACAGATTTGTCCTCAAAAGGATATCATATTCATTTGTTACATAATTGATTCTTAACTAGATATCACAGCTTAAAGAGATTATATGAGCATTACATACAGCATCATCATTCACTTAATTCCAACACACAACACAATTGTAATGAAATCATGACCTATCTAGATATCTTCTTCTTCAGATCATCGCGTAATTAATCTATTTCTAAATATAAATATAAATACAAGGCATTGAACACGTAGTGAGTCTAAAAATAAACCAAAACAAAGGAGATGAAATATTGTTTAATCCCTACCAAGGACGCCACACCCGTGAGTTTGCAATGTGCAATTGATTGTCAGTATAACCGGTGAAAGTTTTCCCATACCTTGTTTTATAACTGAAAGAATGATTGATTGGAGCATCATTGAATTCGCAAAATGCCCCTTGATTGTTGAAATGCTGATTATTCTCTCCCCTGTTTTGTTCGCTACACTTGAGAACAAATGCAATTTCTCCATTGTTCATTCTAGTAGGAATTAAAAGAGTTCCTGATCTATTGAACCCCGAGTTGAGATGATTTGAATCTATCCATCCGTTTGATCTACCTGACACGGAAACTGGTGACAACTGAGAAATACTTGCAGGGCTATCTGCTGACCTTAAAGTCATCGTGTCATGTTCGTCTCCTGACCCAAAGCCCGTGTCATGATCGTCAATTGACATTGGAGAGTCATTTTGATGATGCTTTTGGAAGTGACGCATTTCACACTTGGATCTTTCTCGGTTCAGTTCGGCCAAATGATTTCTCAACTTTTCTTCCAAAACTGTTTGGATTTGGGACGAAGCCATAGTCTTCATTGAACTTTGAACGAGTCGGACGCATTCTGCAAATCCATGGATGAAAGGTGTCTCAACATTACCATTGTTGAATTTGGAATTAGTGTCATCGTTGATGTTATTGTTTTGTATGAGACTATTTTGACTTTGATAACTCTTGGAGGAGTAAGTAGAAGATGTGGAAGTGGTATCGATTTTCAGTTCTTTGTTATGGTTATTATGCTCGTCTTCAGAAGAATCAGAAATGCACGTCGTGATTGGCTTGTTGTTGTTTTTTCCACCGTTCTTGTTGTTGTTGTGTAAGGATTTGACAAATTTTAATGTCAGTTCCAAAATGTCGGCCTTTTCAAGCTTAGCTGGTCGGTTTCCCTGTTAAACATAAGAAATAGAAGTTGCATTATAACAAATCATCAAATTGCTATCATAAAAACAAAAGATAAATTTAATTGCTTCATACATATTGCTCTTCATAAAATGGTTAATTTATACGATCCATGAGTTAAATTTGGAAGGTTTCAAATTGTTATTAGCTATTTCTCTCTCTGTATATTGTACCTTCATTCGGGACTTTCATCTTTATTTTAATCTTTAAAACCTTTTTATGATAAGATAATGGACTAGTCCTTAAGTAGTTCTCGACTTTCTTATTTAGCCTTTATTAAATTTCATGAGCTACTGGAACTACCCAACTTGCTCAAGGGTTAAAATTAGGTCAATAGATTATATAAGGAAAATGGAATAATCTTTGAAAGAATTATAAGAGCATGAAAGATGATCTTTCACAAGTATTATGACATTTGAGTATTCAACTGTCTACCAGCAGTCTCAAAATTTGATTTTAATAAACGTACATTGTCTAATCTAATGTAAATGAACCCATCATCCCACGTCAAAAACTCTAAGCTCGAGGTAATTTTGAATAATTTTTAAAATTCGACAGATGTGGATCAAACTTGATTGTGTTTATTAATGAGCTTATGTTGATGCTTTAGTTTGATTATTTTAAACAAAATCAAAAAAGCCGTATAATTAGTCTGCCTATCCTAACCATCATCTCAAGTCTTTGCAGCTACTGGTTTTAAGTTTCATATTTTATGAATAACTAAACTAAACCAACACTAAAAATATAACCACCTCATAATTATTCAGCTCTAAGAAATTTAGTCCAAGAAAACAAGATAATTCCTGAGGCAAAATTCTCTTTTGATGTAAAACAAAGAAAAGGAGAAGAAGATGTATGTTTAATTATTGTGAATTTGATAATCTATACCTGTTTCGTGGCTGGAGCTGTTCCATTGGCTTCCAAAAGAATCTGCTTCAACTCGTTTAGACTTTCGTTGATGCGGGCTCTTCGTTTCTTTTCCATCAAAGGCTTGCGAATCTATAATAAGAAATCACATATTTTAGTCATCATTATGTGGCATAATCCTTCAATTACGTTTGTAACGTTACATAGAAATAGCCAATTACGGATAAATAAGAATACAAAGAATGAATATGGAAAGGCGCTGATAATTTGGAAAAGGGCCCTTGCTTGGAGGCACCATCTAATAAAAACTTGTTGCATGCATGTCCAATATAAAAAAAATATAAAGGCTTCGCATCAATATTCAACTCTGCCTTGGTTTGAGATAGGTAATGATTGTTTTTTTTTTTACTGATTTGTTGAAACGGGACTCTCTTCTCAATTTCTTATCCAGCCCTGAATATTTATATATTGAAACATGTTATCATGCTGAGACGTTGGTGTTCGTGTGTGTTGTTAATTTCGTATTTCATCCCTTCATTAAGGATCTGATGGTGTGAGATTGCTTACAAAAGAAAGAGATCTTTCAGAGATTAAACCACATTGCCCCAATATGTTCAGGTGAATAATGGTCATTAAACAGTAGCCAGCTTTTTATGCCCCTTTAAACAATTTATTATGCTGGACAGTAATTAGCTTTTAAGATGCTGAATGGATGGGCTAAAATAAAGCTTTACACGTAATTGGAGGAAAATGAGATTTCAAGAAAAGTCTTAAATATCAAAGGCCATTTCATTTAAAGATGTTGGGATGATCAGAAATAGATTGAGACCAAAGTGAGAGAGTTAATTTGAAACAATATGAAACTTACCTTTCGACTTTCATAAGATCGAGTTCTCTTTGATGTCGAAACTTGAGCTCCATTTTCAGCAGAAGCCACTTTCGCGTCACTTTCTTTCTCTTGTTTTACGTGTGCCGTCATTGTTGTTCTCAAAATTTATTTAATAAAGTAAATGTGCTCACTATATATTTTTTATTCAATTCTGTCGTAATAAGCTATGATTGATATTCGCTTTGAAACGAATTGAGATTAAATTAAATTATTTTTTGTTATTGTGTAGTAGAGAATGATTATCTGTTGCTTTGAATAAATATTTATGAGTTTTAAGCTTGATAAAATCCTTGTGATACACTGATATAATCACTGCAAGAGATCTCAGTCTCAACTGACACTTGAAGATTCAAGGGGTCCACTTTTAAGGTACTTATTGAGAGCTTCTGAAGCCTCAAGATTTACTGGACTCTGTGCACGCAGTTTGACCACGAGTCACTAACTGAGCAGTGATTCATTCATGGCTAGAATTTTGTAGTGCATCATTATTATTTTCAGGTAGCTAATCCAGTTTAAATTCAACATTGCATGATGCCTCGTAGCTTCTGTTGCCTCGAGGATCACTTTGAATTTCTTCCTGAGGGTACTCCCTGAAATTAAGGAGCTACTTACTTACTCTTCATCTTTAAAATCTAGTCAACCTCCACTCTTCCCATACTCTTTTGTTTGTTTTAAGAGGTCCTCTTCCAATCCTGGAACTGAACGTTACTATTGTGAGTCATTTTGAAAGACAATGACAATGAGCAATCCTTTGTTTTACAGTAAAAAATATGTATAATTACATATTATATTGCGGGAATGCCGAACAAAGCACACGTCTTATTTTATTCCCTTTTTTCTAAATTTTGAAAACAATTATCATTAGAA
>JAQIXN010001809.1:0-15257 GCA_034698145.1 Proisotoma minuta
GTTTTTGTCCAAATAAAGGATTCTAAAAATACAATTGTCACAAATTGCTTAGCAAAGTGCAATACAGTCAAACTTTAAGTTTTGTATGGCGAGCTACTTCCAACGTTTACAACGTTTTATTACATCCGTTTACTAACATTCTATTTTCATTATAAATCGTAAATTTTAGTTCTCAAAACTATTTAGGGTATCTTTAGTAAAGTTCTTTTTTCCTTTCCCAGGACAATCTCTATTTCCAATCCAAACGGAAGGTGAAGAAACGTTTCAAAATTTCCCGGACGTGTTACATCGTGGTGACGATTGTGGTGATTGTGTCATTGATTGCAGTATTGGCAGCTGTATTTGGAGGCAGGGGTTATCAGGGGAATAAGGGCTCAGGCGGTGGACGACGACCTGGCGGCATTGGCTAATTTTTATTTTATTACATGTAAAATAGGTGTAAGGATCCAGCGGAGTTATAATATGTGACCTTTGACCGTGGTTAGACTTTTTAAAACTGATTTTCGTCATTGGGACAAATTTCGTCAGCATTAAATAAACATTTTCAAATTCTGTGCTCCTAATGATGAACGAGCTAGCCATAAAAAATCTATTTTAATTATCTTAGGCCCTTTAAGTTTTAAAAATTCTCCAAAAAACTTCAAACCTTAGCTTTTTCATTTTCATTTTACGGACAAAATATTCACTTGTTATACCTCCGCTCCGCTGCATAATCAAGGTCCATATAAATATTTAAAGACCCTGTGTACCGACTAAGAAAATACTCATTGTATATAAAATTCCGAAAATCCCAAATTCTCTGTAAAATAAATCAATACTTTTTTAATGAAAACTCATAAATAATGTCTTAACTTGTACATATATAAAAAAATTAAGCACAAATCTTTCCAATGTATAATTTTCAGAGCTGTTTCAAAATTTCAATGAAATCTCTTCATGTAAAAGAAAAACGCTTACATTTGATGTACCAACTAATTGTAGATGAGCATAAGCCATTCAAAATGGATAAAATTTCCTTGAAATCACTGCATGAAAGATAAAAGTTGTACATTTGCTCTGATTCGCTCAAAGCCGGAACAAGTTTCTCCCCAATTTCATTGGCATTAACCATGACAACTATGTGTATTAAGCCCACCCACCCTGAAAGTGCATCTTTGTCACCCCTTCATAAAATCTGTTGATCAATTTCCCTTTGCAACGAGAAACAAAAAAAGAAAGGTTCCTCCTCAAAAGTGTGTCGGTGGTGGAAGTACGGGAAGAGGGTTGGCAGTCCGTCCCAATTCCCACGGGACTTTCAAGCCCAGCGACACCCAGAACTCACGATTTTCTCCTAGCAGGGAAATGTACTCTCAAAAAAGGCTCCGGGAACAAAGAGTCCCGGGTATTTACCATTCCAAGCCCCGAATTCGGTTCAGCTGCATGTTTTTGTATGAAAAACTGAGGTTTCCTCTCTATGGTAATTTTTAGAGGATACTTTGGGCCAAAAATACAAAATAAGACGATGCTGTGTACTTATATGGAAAATAAATCTTATGATCTTTTATTTGAAAAATAGGAATTTTACTTTTTAGTTTCCATCCAAAGCTTAAAACCATAGAGTGGTTAAATTTTGACCTTTGTTAGAATAAGACCCCTAATAACCCAAATACTTTTTAAAGGCGTCGAACTTTTTAAGTTTTAATTTTTAAGTTAACAATCCATTTTTCTAAACTTTTCCTGTCTGCGAGATATATATCTTTGTCAATTTTGGTTAATCCACATTCATTTTTAAAAATTAAAAAAATATAATTTTATTGGATTATTAGGCCCTTTAATTATTTAAAAGATACTATATAAAGCGTGTTGGACTGTCAAAATTTCCACAATTTTCCTGTAAAACCTGAAAATATCATTTTATTTAAAAAGAAAGTTGAACGTTGAACTTTTATGGTATTAATTATGAACATGCATTATACAGATATATGTTGTGGCTATTATTTAGCGAAGATATACAATTTGAAAACGTTGTCCATCCGTATGTCCTTTAATGGTTAAACCTTAATCATTTATGAAATAGTCATATTCGAAAGATATTTTCAAAGAAAGTTAAATTTTGATGTAAGAATAAGACCAAAATGTCCAATTGTCACATAGCCCAACATAATTGAACAAATTGTTCTCTTGTCTCACATTGTCATATTTACAGACCATATTCTGAGAAATGCATTACGTAGTTCAACTTTCCAACTTACATAACGGCGTGAGGACTGTTCATAATCATATTGCGTGTTTCATTTTACTTCTCTGCTCTACTTGGCCATTCACGTGTAAAGTAAATATTTGTACACTACAACGTACAAAGGACTGCCTTAAGCCTTTATTTGGGTTTAGAGAATGAATTGGAGCAAAAGAAGAAAGTAGACGATGACAATTCAGATTTTATCTGGGAACTTTTGCGATGTAAATTCCTTTGTGCAAAATGATAAAATGGCAAAAAAGAAATATTTGTGAAAGTCATGAATGTAAAAATAGCAGCAATAAATTCATATTACTATTGTATATCTCCTCCTTGCCCTTCCTTTTAGAAAATTGTACAGGGTGGAGGAAACAGGACAAAGATGAATTATGCAAATATTTGTCTGTTGGTCAAATTGACGAAGCTCATGAGCTCAGTTTTAAATGTAAGGTTTTGAAGTCGAGAGGAGAATTTTGAAAATGTTGAATATGGCTTGTTAATATTGTGGGATTTATGCCGAAAATTTAAAACTTGTCCTGTTCAAATAAAGATTAATTAAAAGGGTTATTGTCGTAAAATTCTGTCAACTGCTATTTTATTTGTAAGTAGTTGACGAAATTCTGTTATGAAAACTTCTCATTCTTGAAATTTTTCGCTATAGGTATATTAATACATTCATTTTCCAACAATTTTTCCACCCTGTATAATCCCAAGGCTACTTAATTGTACCGAGGCAGCCAATAAAAGCTTCCACTGTCACGTATTCTATTCTCTTCGAGTGTAAGCTACGTGAGAAAATTTTGTTGGGGATAAGCCACAAATATCCATACCTTCCCTAATTGATTGATTTCTCTCTTTGCTTTGCAAGGTTTAGCTTTAGTCCAACTTTGGAAAAGGAGGAGAAAGTGCCAACAACAATATATTTATTGCATGGATTTAATTTTTCACCTCCCAAGGCAAAAATTGTTGACGTGCTAAAGGCTCAGTGTCAGGGGACAGTTTAAGCTAAACAATGACAAACTGATATGCTGGAAAGTTACAACCTGGTAAAAATTAAAATATTAAAAAAAAAATCCTTTAATATCACTTTTTTGCATATAGGACACGAAACATTACGTGATTCTCACCGTCCTTGGGGTGGTTGAAATTGTTCTTTTCATACTCATGTTTTATAACTGCTTTCTAGGTAAGTTTTTCATCGTAAACGGGACGAAGCACGATCTGCAAAGATTTGGAATTTTGACTTGACCTTTAAAAAGCTTTCATAGATATCCCATTTTAAAAAATTACTTGAGATAAAACATTTTGTGCTTGTAAACCAAGTTTTAAGTCGCCAATTCAAAACTCTCGACAATTATTCTAGGAAATGTCAGATCTCAGATTCCCAAAGTTGTGCTTCGCCCCATGATAATTAAATATTACAGAAAGTTGATTTATTAATTTATTGACAACAAATAGAGCTGAAAAGCCGGAGAAGGCAGCGGAAGTACAAATATGCAAATATTGAGAAAAGGAGTGACGAGGAGAAAGCAGAAGAAGAAGACCAGCCATCAAAACCAAACTTGATGGAAATATTTTCAGTGGACATGACACTTAATAATCTAAGTAATGTTTATTGTCACAAACATGGACACAGTCACAGCCATAGCTTAAGGACAAGTAATTCAAGGACAATAAAAACAAAACATTTCGGTGTCACTCATGGCAACAGCTATGCACAAGTTCATCAATATAAGCATCGAATGGGAAGAAATAGTGTGTAAAATATGTGTATACGAAAAAATAAAGTCATAATTTCTTTAAAATTTGCTTTGTTTTTATTTTTTTTGAACAATACCTTGGGTAAAATGTAACAATTTTGTAAGAGTTTAACGCTAAGGTATAATTTTTTGGAAAATTGGGGTGCATATTTTAAATTAGATGTTGAGTGCCACTTGTCACATATTTTATAATTATTTCAATGTTCAATTTTTTTAATGTCTCATTTTAAACTTCAATACTCATATGGACATTAAAACTTGTCCCAGTTGACAAAAACCCCTCTTCGTATTATATGTATGTCACTATTATGATGCATTTATGATTTTGTCATTTTATTATTCTTATTTATTCCCAAAGAAAGTTACTAAAGGTCAAAATGCCTCTCCCTTGCATTTTTGTGTTAGGAGACAAAAGTGGGAACTTTTGATAGCGTGTGAAAGTGGAGTTGGCTTGTGTGCGTGGGACCCAAATGCCATTGCCAAATGCCATTGGGATGACAAACATGTGCTTCAGAAATGAAGGAAGAAAGGAGATCGTACTACGCAAAGTTCCGCTCTCAAAGTGAACTTCCTTTGTTCACACTCCATGCAATAGAGCAAAGGAAATAAAAGAGGCTTTTATCAATCGTGCTGCTTAAAAAGAGTTTTATTTAATAAAGGATATTTTTGGATAGGTTCTATTCTACTAAGGCCGTTGTCTTTTTTTTCACCTATTAGATTTATGCATTCCAACATTAAGAGAATTTTTAAATGGCATTGGACATTGGCAAATTGCACTTTTTCTTTTACATGGTGCGATTATTAAAGGTAATTTTTGTTACTAATTTGGTTAGTTTCAATCAACAAATTAACTTAATTAGATTTTAATATAAAACATGCAATTTATTTTAGACATTTGTTTTTACATCAATCATTTACTAAGCAATGTTTGTCAAAATGATTAAAAAGTTGTGTTTCACTAACGCTATTTTAATTAAAATAATAACCCTAGAATTGCTAGAGATCTATCTGTTTGATTTAGAGCCCCCAAAATTATAAAATAAACTCATCTACGTCAAACTTCTAATTAAAACAAAACCGCCCTAGATAAACTGACCCAAATTAAAATCGGATCACTTTTACCTCTATTTAAAAATGCATAAATCTTGACCAACTTTCTCAAATCTGAATTATCGTAGGAGTAAAAGTGAAAGCAGCCTGCAAATAAAATTTTATCTGATCCCGAATCAAACATTTCTCGTTTCGTGTGTGCTTTCACTTAATCTAAGTGGGTCAACGGTTCTTAGCATTGAAACACTTTCTCTGTTTGTACACCTGACTTTTTTTACATTTACATTTAGGCCAAAGCTGACAAGTTGCCCTCAAATTTATTTTCTTCTGTTTTCCCTAACGAGCCGTTAAATAGTCTGATTTCGTTGCTGGACCTGTTAACTCATAAATAAACAAACGGCTTGGAATTTAGAAAAAAATGAGTTGCAATCTTATTTTCCCTTCGGGTCCTTTGCCTGCACCTGCACAAGGTAAAATAAGTGGAAAATATAAAATGTATTAAAAGATTGAAACGTTATTTTTTATAGAAATTGCAGCAAGATTCTGTTCAGAAAATCTAAGTTCTCCAGAGTATGATAAAATCAAAGGTAACGCATATAATAAGGGAGCATGTAGTCAACTTTATAAATCCTAAAATTGCAGAGGAAATTTCAATTTCTTATTTCCACTTATTTGAGATTAAAACGATGACAAAAGTTAAATTCCTCCTGCAATTTTAGGGATTATAAAGAAAAGTGTTTGAATAATGTGTTTTCTTTAAAATACAGATACAGTTAAAACTTCAACAAATGTTTGCATCCATGCAAAACAATTTTATAAAGTTGCAAGCAATATTTTTTCATTTTAGAACTTGAAGTCTTTAATGCCTACGACCAACTTAGGATTCGTCGAAATGTGGATGACAGAGATAAAGGTACATGTTTAATTAAAGATATGCTATAATTAACAAGATGAAATGTAATAAATTAGTATTTATCAGTGCACTCGAATTAACTAAAATGAAGCCAATAAAGTTTTATTTGGATGAAAATATTTTATGGAAAATATGAACTGTTAAAATTTTATTTTTTAAAAATATGATTTAAAAAAAATTGTTCAGCTTTGTGTAGGCACTGCTTGAATACAGCAAAAAAGAATTGGTCTTGCTTTAAAAGTATTAAACTCAAAAACATATTTTATTTTATTTTTAGGAAAGGCAAATGTCCCAAACTGCTACGAAATATTGAACCGAAGCGGTCACCCAATTTTCAAAGCTGTCTCTACCTCATCTTCCGAACCTTCTTCTTCCGAGCCATCCCCCTCAAAACCATTTTCTTTAAGCCTGTTCGACCTGCGAAGTGGATGCGAGATTCTTAAGCTTGTCACCAAGCAAGGCTCGGATGCCGTGTCTGTTCTGGCTCGACAAAAGTCCGGTGGCTATCACGTGCTTGGAAAAATTCTCCGCGCTCGACCGGGAAACCGATGGCGAGCTCCGAGCTATAATGTTCGGGGCTCGAGTGGAAAGCTTCTTTTTAAGCTTGAAGGGGGACTTTGTTTTTTCTATAAAAAAGCGTCTCTAGACATAGTGACAGGGGACAGGGGGGCAAATTTCGGGAAAATTTTAAAAGAAAGTGAGGACGCAGATAGAAGGGTTAATGCTTCGAGAGGATATGAGGAAGACGACACAGTTTACAGGTTGAGATTTCCAATTGACATTTCAATGGTTAGCAAAGCGCTAATTGTGGGCTCGGCCTTGGTTTTGGTAATTTTTATTTGTATATGACAAAGAGTTTTGGCAAAAAGAAAATCACTTTTAGCTCAACAATTTAAAGAGTCATACCTCCGAGTAATCTGTTATAATAAAGGTGCATCAATATTTGAGAAAAATTAAATTGGCGTTACACTAAACACAGATTTATTTAGTTCTTTTTCTTAAATATGTAAAAAGAGATAATATTCCAAGACATTTATTTTAACAATTTATAGAAACAACATCAACTGTTTTAGGTGAAATGGCAGTAAAGTAAAATTCGAACTGACAACTAAGCCTCTGAATTTCAACTTACTTTTTCTTTCGTGGGTTTCCCTTTTTAGATTTTTTTTGTTTGATTGTTTTGATTTTCAAAAATAGCCACTTAAGCTAAGAATTAGGAATTCAAAATCAGCAATACTATTCAAAAGCTGGACGACAATATCTTAAAATTCTTGAAAGTAGGACATTTACATTTAACTAACGGATTTAAATATCTGTGAATAAATATTATATATTTAAATGAACAATAAGTCAACCAAATAAGATTTCTTTTAAAAAAATAATTTTTGCCATGCTTGATGAATTATAGGCTACAACCTAAAATTTTATCTCTTTTAGGACTACGACTATTTCGAATGCGGAGTGAAAGAACAACGTTCAGATTTTCTTCTGCTGAGTGCAGGCCTCGCATTTGTGAGTGTGATGGTAGTAATGGTCATCATCCTCATTTCTGTCAGCGTGACCTCAAAACTCACCGCTTTGTCGAGGTCAGGGAATGGAACGAGTTCAAATGAGTTGGATCGTCAATTTGAGCTGTTGGATGACACAAGTGGGAAAAATACGAAATCGATCGTATCAAATATCAAATAAAATTTTGACAGATATTGACGCCGAGCTGAGAATTTGTAATAATTGGTCTGGGTGAAATACATATATAGAAGTTTTTTCAATATTTCAAACGAATGGAATTTTTATGTTAAAAATTATATCAAAATTGATAAAATAATTACAACGTCTTATTCCATAAAATTTAAGAATTTGAGATCGATTTGAAAATAATAAATGAATTATCAACAAAACTGATTTATTATTCTTAAAACTACTGTTTTTGTAACATTATTAAACATACATTGTAAAATTGCAATACAAATCAATAACTCGCAAATTTCATCACGCAATTTATTTCCAGTTCATTGTTCTCTTCCCGGAAAAGTTTTGTCATTATTGTCATAAATAATTAAATCATTCGTATCAAGTATTCGTATTAAATTAATCTCTTAATTACCCAAAGTGAGTCAGTTGACACTGTCAATTAATTAGAATCCAAAAATCCAATAGCTATTTATTCAGAGACAAAGAAAATCCCAGAAAAGGGAGCAAAGGTGAATAAATCATTTGGTCGATTGCGTGTTTTTACAACGCCAATTTTTGTCTCGTTATTTTCCAATAAGGAAATGGCTTCCTTTCTCACTGAGCCAATTTACAATCAGTTTTGTGAATACAATGACAATGGAACTGTCTTGCAAAAAATTCCACCCCTTTGGATAAACTTTCGGAGAAAATGGCATCATTTTACGTGGCCTTTGATCCATCCACTGCTCGGGTAATTAAAAATACGTGATGTACATACTTATAGAAAATAATTTTAGTGAAAATTTGATAATTGATATCCACGCATTATCCCCTAGTTCATAAAATTCACAGAGCTAGATAAAGTAAAGAAATTCAAAATTCTGTGGGATTTTTTAGATTTATAGAATAAAATTTATCTACAGATACCTAATCAAATTGTCCTTAATTTTGTTTCGTGTAAGGACTTTAAGAGCATGAATTGTACTTATGTAAAAAACATATTTCATACAGACATTCTTGTTGTATATTTTTGTCGGGTTGTCCAAAGTTTTAAATTAGCAAACTGAAAATTATATGACCCAACTCAGGTCAAATCCGAATTTGGGTCCTGAGCATAGCCCTCAAGCTCAAGGGTCAAAATGTTCTGGTCACATTTGTAACAGTTTGTGTTTCTAAAATAATTTCAGTTCTCTTACATGCAATGGGAACTTACTGGATGGAGTGGAGTCTTAATTTTTGGCTTCATTTGGGTAGCTGTTGCATTAATTGTAGTTATTCTCGTGCTCGGACTTGCGGCTTGTATCGATTATCGGAAACGGAGTAAGCTAAATTATTTTGTGCCTCAAGAAATTAAACAGCTTCAAAATTGCATTTTCAGGTCGAATTGCAGATGCTGGAGAAGAAGAAGGAGAGGATGAGGAAAGTTAATAAAACGCCCATTTTAATTGTTTCAATAGTAAACTGTTAAAATTTAAAGGTAAAGTTTATATGTTGGAATGGTGTGAAGTTTAATTATTGTTATTTTCTGCAGAATAATCAAGACACAAAGATTTGATAAATTGAAAACTGCTAGTAGTAAACAAAGCTTAAATTCGTGTAGGCTGCATGAAGAAATAATAAAATAATTGTTTTTGGAAATCGACTTGAAACTAAACATTTTTGTGAAAACTCATTAAGCATACATTTTCCAAATATTTATTTCTAGCATGATATAATTATTGCTAGAAATTTCACAATTTTTTGAAGCATTATAGGAAAATAAAGAAATCTTTATCTCCATTATAGTGTTAGATTTAGACTAAAGACTAAGACTAAGACTAAAAATTTATACAGTAAAACGCATCATATCAAATGCCTTATTTTTTCCATTTGCATAGTCACAACTAATCAATTGTGACTTAAAACTCTCTATTGCCTTTCATTTAATTCCAATACCCAAAGCATGCATGAAAATACATTGGAAAAGCGAATGAGTCAATCTCTGTCTTATAATCTAGATTAATCGTCAGTACTCATTTGTAACAATTTCTAACACAAAGGTAGCAAATCTTACATTTCGAGCATTTACTTATTTATTTAATCATCATAAAATTTTAACCAGTTAAAAAATCATAAAAAGTTTTATAATTTGAATAGCATAAGTTTAACTCTAGACCAACTTTTCTGAAATACTTATTGGTATTCGTTTTCTAAAGATGTCTAGGTGGTTGAGGTGTTTATTAATAAATTGAACAGCTTTTTAATAATTTGGATTAATTGCCAAAAAGTCTCAAATTTCATGCAAAAATTTTCTTTGATCTATGTTAAATTTATACATAAATAGTGTCTAAACAGCTTCCAATAAACTCTAAGGTTCTCTTTTATTCTAAAAAATCCATGCTTGTTCTACTAACTAACCATTACAATGTGATAAAACTAAGTTATGCCAACACTTTCCATGTCTTTGTGTCCCTCGAAAATTGGCACAGTTTCGGTTGACAAAGTCCGCCACTTCCTTACATTCAATCTGCCACCCGTCAGTTATTTACTGCACCCTGCTATTAAGTAGCTCATTTCTTTGCGTGATCAAAGTGAAAAGTGAAATTAACAGAGAAAGCTCTATGTATACAATATACAACATTAAGTTTAAGTGTAAGCTAAACTTTCTCTTGCAACAAAGAAACAAATCACGAAAGCCATTAACTGCACGCGAACTTTTCTTCTAATATAAAAGTTACTTCCACCAGCCAAATAATATAAATACCCAAGCTGTTGAGTCTGGAGCTGATTTTGGTCATAAACGCTTAATAGATTCTAGCAGCTTCCTCGAAATTTCAAAATGGAAGATCCACTTTTGTCTAAATGTGACTCGAGAGAAAGCAAAAGTGATTCAGAGCTTGTGACAAATCCAAAAGGGACTGAGACGCCGGACAAAGGGAAGCTTAAGGCTCAGATGGCTAATCCAAATCCAAGCCATTTGGTTCATCCCATGTCGAGTGGAGCGTGTAAGTTTTTATTTAAAAAAAAGATTTTCACATTGTTCAAATTTTGAGGTATTTTTGAAAATGATACGTCTACGGAGACAGGTTTTATGAGTCCCTGTGATAATGCCATACGATTGTCATTTTCAAGCCACATCCTCTAAATTTTACTGTCAAAAATTGGCTAAAACAAACAATAAATACATTAAGTCTTTTATAGTGTGTAAATCCTACTCATTTTTTTTTAAATTTAATTTCCTTCGTCAAAGTCTTACATTGTCAAAATTGCTGATATATCATTCACATAATTTTCTAACGAGCTTTTTCTTAATATTTTGTAATTAGTGAACTGCATGCTGGCCGTGGATAACGTGATACGAGCAACTGCGGATTTAGGCACCCCAAGAAAATTTTCTCTGGCACGCGACAACGTTTGGAGTTGTAAGAAATTGCAAAAAATTAATTCAAAAATTGCAAAATTAATTTTTAAATTGAAATCAGCTGAAGACAGCGACCCTTTACTCCTCCCCCTGCAAAATACGCGTCAACTTTTTGTCAAGGATTACAACAAAGCTCTAAAATGTATGCTAAAAATATTTGAAATTCATGCTAATTTTTTTGCAATAGTTCCAGGGCCTGTAAATTCCGGCTCTAAAATCTATCAGATTTTAAACAGCAACGGAGACTGCATTTACTACGCAGTGAAGCGGGCTTCATTTTTAAATAAACTGATTTTTGTTCGGGGATTGCTTCCTTTTCTAATTGAAGTTGTTTCTTTGGATGGAGAGTCCGTGATGGAATTTCAGGGCCACCCTTGCTTCAAAAATGTATGGCAATTTTATTTATTTGTAAATTAATTGTCACACTTATTTTTAAGTTTGGGACTACTAAATTTAACCTGTTTAAAATTCAAATTCTTCTTTTAAAAATGCACAATCACAAGTATAATTTTGAAATGAAGAATCTTATTAGAGCTTATAGGCGATGTAAAAAAAAATAAAAAGGTAGGTTTCGGATCATTTTGTAGGTTATATTCGAAGAATGTTACGGAGTTATGCTCAAGATTTCTTGCCAAATCATTAAACTTTTTTAATTTATAGAAAAATTAATGCATGGTCTTTGTCCAAAAATGGTCCCAAGAAAAATATTGAATTAAAAAATAGTTGAAGCTTGACGCCAAATTTCAAGTTTGTAAAATACACCGCACTTAAAATGTTACCAGATTCAGTTAAATTGTAGAACATAGTTTATTAAGCCAAACATAAAAATTTTAATTTCCAGTTGATCACCGTAAAAGATTCTCGAGGAGATGTCCTCGGACGGATTAAACGATTTAGCAGCTGCTGCGTTCAAAAGTACAAAATTTCCTTTGGTTCCGAATCTACTGCCGAAATCTTGAATATTTCCGGTCCCGAAGGCTCTTCCTGTTGTCTCTTTTCCAACTGTGGCGAAAGTCAAGATTTCGACATAAATATGGGTCCTTCTCCTGGATGCACTATTGGAAAAATTAGTAAAGAGTGGGAATATGCGTTGGAGGATTATGCTGGTCTTTTTGTCCCAATGCGATTAGATGAGGTTTCAATGGCTTTGCTGCTCGGGGCTGTCTTTTTCATCGTAAGTTACAATTCTATTGTATAAATAGTTTGTCTGTTCGTCTGTAAAAATTTTTTCTAGCATTAAAAGGGAATTTTAAAAGGGAAAGTTTGAAGCCGGTTAATGAAGTTGTAAAAAATAATTGATAAAAGATTAAGCAGAAAATTCGATGCACGCTCATTAGTAAGAACCCTGTTAATTTTAAAATTGTAGAAGGATTTCAATTTCTTTATTTACATAGATATGTTCGGTAAATGAAGGTTGAAATGATGAATTCTCACTAAAATTGTATCTTACAATTTGTAGGAATTGTTGGGAAAAATACGTGTTTATCATATTTTCCTTAAATCTTTGGTTCATACTTATTGAAATGAACTTATTGACCAAAATAAAATTGATTAAAACCAAACTTCAACCACCCTTGTAGAAGTTGATAATGGATCTAAATTTCACTACTTTATTGCATCCGTCTATGTATATATTAAAAGGATGTTCTTATTTAATATTTTGCAGGATTTAAACTACTACCAAAGACGAAAGGACGTCTCTTGTTTTAGCCGATGCTTTCTCACCTTTTTCTCATTTGCCATGTTCATTCTACTCCTCTTTCTAATTGCAAAAAAGTAAAGAAATTAAAAAAAAAAGATTAAATATTGATTTCGTAAATATTATTGAACCTTAAATACAAGGCAGCCATTAAGCTCCAATAAATTCTTTTTAGATTTTTGAAATATTTGAATGATTTTGATGCCTTTAAAAATGTTTAAAATAAATTGCCACACTATAACTTAGCAGATTGATCTTCCGTTTTCTTTAATTGCCAGAAATGTTTAAACAATCCTATTATCTAGCACAACTTACTTCGGGAAAGATGAAACTACAAAATAATTTAAGGTTAAAATTTAAATGCAATATAAACACTAGATTTGTTCTATGGTATAGTTTTTAACTTAACTGGCAAACGTGCAATAATTCTCGGAAACGATTTCCGAAATTTCCACCTGGTTAAAATATTTTCTTGCATTTATTTACACAGATAAATAAAAATCCGTTTTAAATTCCTTTCAACTATTTTGCTTCATTTTGACACAGGAGAGAAAGTCCAGTCATCTATTAACAAAACTGTAGTTTCGCCAGTTATAGGAAAGACATTCGCCGAGTGGTCGAAATAACAGGTCATATTTTTAGTAATCATCAATTAGTTCACAAAACTACTAGAAACCCACCTTTAAGCTCCCTATAAAAATGGGGTGGGGTAGGAATGAGGGGTGTGCCTTTTTCATACTGTCGTTTTCAAGCCAATATTTCAGCATCATCTTTTCCATATTTTCGGATGAAATTTTGCATCATGTTTCCTTCATTCCTCCAGAGGGAATTTTCTCATTTTTTTCCAAAAATTGCGCTGGTGACCTAAAAACGGTCACAACGCGACACCACCACCCACGTCATGTTGGAGTATCGTAGAAGTGCAAATAATGTATCATTGAAAAGATAATGACCTAGAGAATTTAAATTACTAAACATTTTTGAGCTGCGACCTCTAGGTCAAAGGTTATGACATTTTAAATTTATCGAAAAATGTCGGAGAAAGTTCTCATTAGGGAAAACGAGTCGTACGTACACTTAAATTTATCAGAAAGTCCCCAAAGCAAATATTTCTATACATCTCACCCAAATAAAGGACATTCCACTGAAAAAGTGAAATTAAAGATTAAATTTCCAGAAAAAGTCCCTGTGAAAAATTTCTAAAAAATTAAAGAAAGAAAAAGAAGATATTAATGCCCCCAACGGATCACTGTGTCTACCTATTGGAAGGTTTTGGACATTACGTAAGAGGGAATGTTCCAACCTTTCATAATAGCAAAAAGATTCGGGAATCTTTAGGGGAAAGCATCAAAAAATCAGAAGAGAGTGTCGGGAAAAGGATTTTTGGGACTAGTCAAACAATATCTTATCTCGTGGGCTATGTTAGGGGTCTCAAAAATTCGTGAATACCGAAATAAGTTGATAATGCATCTGGCAACAAATTTCCAAAGTTTCGTGATCATCGGTTAAATTATATTGGAGCAGGGAATAAATTACCGCAGTCTCAGTTAATGTGCCATCAACCTTATTTGGGTAAAGATAGAAATGATTTGGCTAGTTAAAAACTAGTACAATAAAAATACAAGTTAAACGCCTGTAAAAATTATGTTGAAATTCGTCAGATCTTAATATTAATTAGATAGCTTGAAGGCTCCCGGTTTTTCAAAGAAAAATTATGAAATTAACCGAAGCTTTTTGTTGACATTAATCAAGCTTAAATCAAGCCATAGGTTATTTATTTTCGCATGAGCATACGCATTTTTCTATATTTCTGTACTGCAAATATACATGTGTTATTTGTCTGGATAAGCTTCAATTGTGTAAAACTTGAACGACGATTCAGAAGATTAAAAAAATTTGGGGGCTTATAATAATTTAGATACTTTGGGTCCATTGTGATTCATACTAAATTAAAACTATACTTGTTTATTTTGTTTGGCCAAAGTTGAATGATATTAAATTTTGATATTTTTGTTTTAAGGCTATGCTAGAATGGAACTGCAGCATTTTATCCAAATCAATAGGAACGAGTTATCGGATAAATTTGATACTTTGCAACGACAATTTCATATTAATCTATTTTTAATTTTTGGGTCTAATGACAACCCTCTTACTTTTCTAATCAAGTGGGAGAGGTTTCTATATCGCGAACCCTAACAGCTCTTAGCCACTGTTTTTCCTAAATTCCAACCTAATTTTTGACCACAAGCGCATGCATCCAGCGGATATTTTTGTCTGGCGATATAAACAAACTATTTCTATTTACAAAAAGGCCAAAAACTTTTAATAGGTACAGACTTGGGGGACGTTAAAGCCATAATCATTTTAAGCATGAAATTGAAATTTTCACGCTCAGTGCAACCCGTTGCGGTTTTAGCGCTATATGATCTACAAATGACGGACCGGAGCAAAAAATATTTATTTCATGGAGATCTATATTCAATTGAAGTAATTATTTACTTTCCCATTCATCTTGGTTGAAGTTTGAGGAAATACAGATTTTTGGAATG
>JAQIXN010001810.1:0-15254 GCA_034698145.1 Proisotoma minuta
ATTTGGAGTGCTATTATTATTGCGCAGAAATATCTAATCAGGATTATTGTATGGCCTTATCAAGAAACCCCAGTGAAATAACTATTCGCCTCCTACAAGTAAACTATTTTTTTAAACTACGAAATCTAGTAATCTCATTATTCTACATTTGCAACAGTATTTAATAAACAATAAATGAATTTACAATATTGTGTGTTTGCATACTTTGCATTGATTGGAATTGGGTATCACAAATTTTGTTTAGAAAAAAAAGTAAGAATTGGAATTAAATTAATTGCAAAAAATGGAATTATTATTATAATTAGATATTGGTATTATCATTGGAATTTTCGGCAATGTTCAACGCATCAAAATTTTCCACCACGTTCTCTTCAACTTCATTATCATCAAACAGCTCACTCTGCGTTAAATTTGCATAAAGAAAAGATTAAATATAAGCATATCAAATAACAAAATGCAAAACTTACATCGGACATATCCAAGCCAGGTTCAGAGATGGTTTCCTCAGTATCATTATTATCATTGAGATCAAGAAGTTGAATCAACTGAACACGAGATTGATGACGAGTTTTTTTACAAGCCTCAGCATATTCTTCATCTCCAGCACCACTACTGTCCAATTGGACACTCACATCAAATGGAATGGACATATCAGTTTCAAGTGACTCCATCCGATTAGTAAGTTCCGCAATCTGCAGTGTCTGCAGTGCCACTTTTGACTCCAACTGCTGAATGTACCATTGCTGGTCCTTGCCTTTGAGAAAAAATGTTGGGCTTCGGACATCAAATCTATGTATGTGACGGAATTATCAATGAAATGATAAAATGCTTTACATACTTTTATAAACATGAAAAATTACCGTAGCTTGATAGTATCCGTGATTGGACACAAATAGCCATCAGCAATCAAACAGTCAATGCGAAAGAATCGATTGTAACCCCAGCATTCATTAATTTCAAAATCAGATGCAAATTCTCGGACCATGTTTTTTGAAGGATCATTCGTTGGTTGATAGATCATTTCAATTCGATATTCATACTTTGAAGAAAGAGTCGGTCCTTTTGAGAGTTCCAAAAATACTGAGAGATAAGTGCCTCGAACGGCTCCATTTCCATCAGGATAAATCTTCAAGCGCCATGTTAAACCTCCTGATTTCAGCGGATCAGAGTAAAAAGGTTCCGCAACTTCTCGCATGTGAGAATAATTGTTGATTACAAAAGTAGCACTTTCATACTGTGGCACCAATTCACTTGAGAACAATGAAGAAGAAAAAAGTTTAAAATCAATATCTTTTGATCAATATTCAAACAATATGTATATACATATATTTTATATACCTTTGAAAGTCTGCGCAAACGGGAGGAACAAAAATTTCTGACTGATTAATAGCTTCCTGAATTGAGCTTAATAATTTGCTGCTGTTTTTTATCAGATCACTTTTCGGGCCGCTCATCAAGCTACTTTCAATCTAAAATTATTATAAATAATTTAAAAAAAAAGTTAACTAGTTTATTTAAGCGAAAATTATATTACATCGTGCATCAAAGCTTCGACTTCTTCAGCCTTTCTGGAAATTGCACCCTTCTCACCAACCAATGCCATTAGTTTGTTTTTGAGTTGAGTATCCAATCTATTATTAAGAATTAGTTGGTGTAAAGGGCAGCAATAATTTTTAAACTGTTTTTAATTTGTAAAAAAGTAGTTTCATACCGTGAAATCATGAGTTCCACAGCATTGCGAATTTCTCGCACCTTCTGGTCTTTAGCACTCCTAACGACCTCAATGTTTTTTTCCATATCTTGAACTGCACCAATAAGCTCCATGAATTTTCGACGGAGCTGAACAACTTGCTCCCGAATTTGTTGGCAATGCAAAAGATAAATGTCATCCAATGGTTTGAAAATGTGATTAGTATGTTTTGTGCTCCAAAGTGCACACTCATGACAAATGCAACATTTACAAGTTTCGCAGTACACTGACAATTCTTCCTTAACATGAGTCTCGCATCTACATCAAAACCATTTTTATATAAATAAACAATCAAAACAATATTCGTTAATAATTAATCTTTTTTTTTTTACTTTTCTGTTTCTGGCTCTGGTTCCATTGTTGAAGCGTTTTTGCTTTGCTTTGTGGGCTGAGTCTGCTGCAGAGTGTCCAGTTGTTGTGTGACTTCTTCCGCCCATCGGCAGTTGACCAGTTCGTGGATATGGAGCGAAGAACGACAATGAGGACACTGCGGTCGTGTCTCGGACAACCATCGTCGAATGCATGGGTTACAACACAATTTAGAACATCGGGGACACATACGAGCGTCCCGAAGATTTTCCATACAGATGAAACATCGAAAGATCTCTTGAAGACTCTTTAATTTAAAAAAAAAAAATACAAGTATTTTACAATTGTTTTCTTCAAAAGAATGCAAAACTAATTAAATGAACCATTCAGTAAATTGTCGAGCGGAAAGATAATCTTTAGGATTTAACTAATTAACGACCGTTTTTTAGATCATTTAGATCAGCATTTGTCTGTGACCTGATTTACCATACGTCTTGAGTGTTTTGAGGTGCGATAAGATTAATTAAAGCTGCTAATCAAAAATGACTTACCATGTTGACTGATCAGAGATCTGATATGGAATTTAAAAGCCAATTTAAAAATTTAGGGACGGTTTATTAGTTGGCCAATGTGCCCAGCATTTCCCTGCCACAGGGGAAAGGGGGACTTATATTTAAGGGACAATTAAATAAATTTTGCGTGGAGCAGAGAAAAGAGCCACCAGCTGGCTTGAGCTTCCTAAACCGAATGAACCCAACTACACAGAGTCTGATTAAATTAAAGCCATGCCATGCGCATGGAATCTGTAATCTGTCTCAACAATCACTCATTACATTGTTGTTCATTATTGTTGAGCAGATTCATTGTCCTTCTTCTAATTCAAGGGACAATGAGAAGAATGTGAAGGTTGGGGGTGGGAGGTGAAAGTTGTGCTTTCTCTTTTGTGGATGCTTCCTCTGCCTTTCTCTTGACAAGTCACAACGGCGCATGAAATGAGATGCAAACAAAGTGATGGGCATTTTTGTTGTTGAATAAAACATTTTTTGATTTTCTTTCTCAACTTGGAAGTAGCATAACTTTTTATAATGATAGCAATAATTGAACAAAAGAGGAAGAAGAAGGTGTGTAATTAAGATTATGCGAGGGTTACATATATTATGGATGCAATGATTTGTAACAACAACAAACTCTCTAGCTCTAGCTCATTGATTGATATAATACTTAAAAGTTAACAACAGCTAAAATGTTGATAAACTACAAAAAACAGGACTATTGTATGTAATGGCCCAGCTCATTCTGTCACTCTCCTCTTTAAAATTGAAAACGGTCTCGTACAAAACATTTTACAACGTTGGTTATTAATTGGCTTCTTATACAACGACGTTGCTTTATACTCTTCAGCCTCTATCTATATCTATATATATATATATTTATATATTTAACATTAGTTACTTAAGGGAACGTCACAGAATACTTTTTAATTATTTTCATATCTATCTATAGTCAGTTAGTTGTAAAAAGTTATTTGGTTTCTTCTTGGCTTCTTTCTTTTTCGTCTTCTTGTGTATATAATGTGTTCTGTCTCAAATACATTCTTATTTTATAGAACAACAACTACAAACTTTGTTTAAAAGGGTGACGCTTAACGTACGGTAGTGATGATTGTATCTAGCAACTTTCGGAAGAGAACATTTTCTGCAATCAGAATATAGTAAGTAGCTAAAAAGGTTTCATACAAATTAACACGTTTCCTCAAAAATAGTTGTAGTTTATCATAATAACAGTAAGAGTGATTGATTTGTGGTGGGTGGGTCCTGTTGCATGGGTTCCTCGTCTAACACTAAGTAGTCACCTTATTATGCCTTATCATATAACAACAATAATAATTATAATTATAATATATGTAACAAAATGCATTCTCTTCTTCTCTTCCTTCTTGGCACATATTTTTTCCTCTTCCAGTAAATCACAAGAACAATATAATTTATAATAATTAGTCGAGACAATAATAAATATTAAATGCAAGAGTTGTTGAGACCAAAACTCACACTACTTTTTTTCATACAACTTTCTCCATATTTTTCTGGAAGATTAATAATGATAATTATTATGATTTTTTTTACATGGCTTGTTTTGTGAGTTGTTGGCTAAACTAGTATGAATAATAATTAGTTTCAAAAATTAGCTAAAAAATTAACATGAAAATACATAACAATTGTTCAACTCAACTCCCTCGGTGTGCCCATTCCATCCAACGTATAATAATATTATGCGTTTTTTATCTGCTATAAACTATGCGCTTCCAAACATTTGTAAAACTGATGACTGGCATTAATGACTAGCAATCAATGAGAGATTCTTTACAAAACGATAACATACGACAAGTATAGTAATTTGATAGTCCAGCGAGAGGAATTTCCGTATTTGGCTGGAGAAAGTAGTTTTCGGATTTCCCATCCCAAGCAAACGGAGAAAGAAGTAAAATTTAAGATTAATGTTATTATTATTATATATTGTTGGCACTTTTCAATCTTCACCAACCAGTTGTCCACAAAAAAGAACATTCATGACAATGTAAGTAAGTAGACTGGAAACGGAAGTTGATGTTGATGTGCATGAGTGTGAGGTATTTATGTATAGAGAGAGGGACACTATAATTATTATGCACCATTATTGTTCGTTATGCTATTATAAAACATGTACTCGTCAGTAAACGGAACACTCGCGATTTCATAATTGATATTATATATATCGTTAACACTTAAAATCTTGTCTTTTGAATCGTCGTCTCATATTTGGTTACCACCATTTGCGGAACGATTCACAATAGGTGAACTTCTGCTGTTAGCCTCGATTTCTGCGCCGTAAATTTTCCCAGCCTTCCGAGCCATACTACTTAAAAGCTCTAAAGAGTTTTTATGGGCAGCACGTAGGGAAAGTGACCATTCGTTCAGACCAATTTCGTCCTGCATTAAAATAAATGAGCCATAAATAAAGCATCCTATATAGCTGCAACATTTATTGAGAGCTTACCGAATTTGTGATAATAATTTTATTATCTTTTGTTTTTAGTAAGATGCATTGTTCATTCTTGACTGCAACGTATTCCGGAACTATTTCTTCAATGTTGTCCATGAAAATTAACTCTGGCTTTGTGTTTCCGGAATCAGGATGCAACTCAAGTCTATTATAAATTGTACATTCCATTAGCAAACAAATACGCTTAAAAAAGTATATAATGGGATTTGTCGTACCGATTAGGATATAATTTGGCATATCGCGTTTGCCAAGCAGAGGCAAAGGGACCCCCCAACTTTTTGACATAGCCATGCAAAATACAGTCGGATTCTTTTTCATCGGCGCCATAACGGAATTTGTGCTTTGCGCGTCGCTTCTGCTCCACTTTATCTGCTTCTGTATTAATTGTTTCAAATACAGTTTCTGCAACTTCTGCTTGCCACCGCTCAGAAATAACCAATGGAAAGTTCTTGTACAGTTCTTGGTCTGTCTCCAACAACTGCATGAACCAAAGTATGAAATATTATGCATTATTATTACTAAATTGAAGAAACAGTTCTAAACACTCGATCAGTACCTTTATTCCTTTAGTATCTTCTTCGTCAAAGGATCCAATATCGAAGGCATCCGCAGCATTGACCTCTCCTCTTGGGGGAATCAAAGGTGGGGGATATTTCTGGAGGTAAACTTGTTGCCAGTCTATTCCTTTGAAAAAGGGATGCTCCTTGACTTCTTCCGACCTTGAGGAAACAAGATAGACAGTAATATAATTTGTTGAAAGCATCAGTATAACTTAATTTAGGGACTGAATAATTACCCTCTTCCTTTGCAGCCCAATCTTTTATCAACGTCTCTTTGCAAAAGACCTTCCAACAGAGATCTTAGCTCTTGTGAAAATGACTCAGGTAACTCTACGTTCTGTTGATGGGAAATTGAATATTACATATATTTATCATGTTAACTAGAGTATAATCAAGTTAAGTAGTTAATTACCATAGTTAATGTCATGCGGTCAATTTCGTGTTTGTCCTTAGTTTTGTGTTGCCTAAAAGGGCTGTGTCCTTTAAGAAGCTTGTAGAGCATACAACCAAAAGAAAACCAGTCTGCACTAGAGTCATAAGCAGTGCCTTTGGACAATACTTCCGGTGCCATGTACCCATGTGTTCCGCTGCGGAATCATGTCAAAGTTGAGGGTCATAAAGCCATTCATTGTAAATACACTGATGATTTCACTTACACACTGGCGTGAGGCTTCTTTTTGGAAAAGTCACATGCTAGCCCCAAGTCGGAAATTCTGACATGACCATGTTCGTCAAGTAGAATGTTTGCTGGCTTCAAATCACGATAAACTATGTAGCGTTTGTGCATGTGCTCTAACCCTGTGAAAGAAGATTGATGATGAATAAGACATCACATTGTGACACATACAATAGATGATACCTAATATAACTTCCGCCGCATAAAATTTCATTTCTTGTTCGTTGAAAACTCCGTGTTGAGATAAATGATAGTGAAGATCCCCTCCGTTCATGAGGTCCAGAATAAAGCAAAGTTTGTCTGTGGTGTGAAAGGCATATGTCATGCATACTATGAAAGGACAATCCGCCTGCTCAAAGTTTGAAAACAAAGGAAATGTCACTACAGCCGCTGTCCTGGGTTATTACATCCATTGTTTGAATAGAAAGGTGAGAAACTTACCCCAGTGCTGACAAGAGAGAGCATAATTCTTTCGTTGAGAGCAAGTGTTTCCCCCTGTTTCATCTTTATCCGCTTCTTATCCAGACATTTCATGGCGTACATTTTACCAGTGTCCGCTTTCCTGCAGCCGTAGACCTCCCCAAAGCCACCCCTCCCGATTATTCGATGAACGCTAAAGTCATTCATTGTCAACTGGATGTTCAACTCCAAATTCTTCCATTGGCAAAAACGAGTATATTTGTCACTGTTTCATATAATGCATACATTTATATTTACACCACCCATATTTAATTGTACATATAATATATATATATATATTTCACCTTTCAAGAAATTGTCTAAATGGCTCTGCTCGTAGGAAAGTAAATATTTCTTCGATATAGGGCTGGAATAATAAGAAAGCGTTCATTTGTATAGGTCTCAAGTTTGAAATGAATTTGCAAGTAAAATAAACGCTGCCTACCTCAAACAGGAGAGGGGGGACATCATTTTTGAAAAGTTGCTTTTGTACCTGATCTACAGCCTCTTTTGTAAAGTTCTGGAAAGGGAGGAATTTGATAATTTATGTCAGGCCACAATAGGCGTAGGCTACTATTTGTCTAATTTATTTACATGGGTATGAGACAGCAGTTCCTTCATAATAAAGTTGTCATAAATTTCTTTGGCCGCTTTCCGCCTCTCTTCTATCGTCTCCAATTTTTCAAATCTCTTAATCTGTAGCCGAACAAAACAAACAATAAGTTATTGGTTGCAAAGAGACCGGAAAAGGTTGTGCTTTGAATAACTGGAAATGACACTCCAAACCCAAAACTTGCTTTCATCGGCATCATGCAACATGAACAAGACATGCACATTAATGTTCATTGCTTGCGTGGCATTGATAATCACCCAAAATAATGACTCCATAAATTATATACACTATATTATTATAACTAGCTCTTAGCTAATTAAATTATCAAGACATATATAAATAAAGTTTTATATAAAGCAGTCAACGCCAACAAAATTATTGTCTCTTTGCTATTTTGATTCAAGATTAATCAAGATTATCTCTTTTTGGATCTTAAGAGAAGATTGATGAGAGCTATCTATATTTTGCATTTAATTTGGAATACAATCCATCACATTTAATCATGTTGGCAGAATAATTAACAAGTGTGCATAATGTATGCATAAGTAGAGACAATAATCGCGTGGAACTAAATATGCTTTACTAATCTAGGGCTAAAAATAATAAAATATTTGCACATGGAGGAAATGGAGAGGAAATTTTGGCAATTTGGAGAGAGGATGAATAAATTATAATCTACAAGTGAGTGGTGGTGGAGTTGAGAGAAATTCCTCTAATCAACTTTCCCTTCATCAACACTCAGCCTTAATAAGAAAGGACTTTCTCTAATGGAGTCATCATAATAATGAGCACAAATAAATAATATTTTCTTTCTAACCTTTGCCCCCAGAGGAAATATATCCATCTATCTAAATACGTGAGAGTTTATATAGGAAATAGAAAAAGGGAGCATTATTGTATAGAAGAATGCAATAAGTATATATTTCTGATGGACGTATGTATGTATGTACATGTGTTTTAAATCCTAGTATTGATATTTAGATGAGTTGGGGACAATTCTCCTGTCCTTCTTCCCGAATGTGACTAATTACAGAGAGCTGAGTGAAAGCACGCTTTCTTTCTAAAACAAACTGATTGGAGTCTGTTATCCCATGTTACCTTTTTCTTATGTAAATAAACCCAAGCCGATATAATCCATTTATGCCAATGAAATTGGTTAGCAAGCATGTGAAAGGGGGTAAAACCAACATTCTAAGTAATAGCCTTCATATATTGAAGCTTTGCTTAAATAACACTTCACGTCATGTAAGGACCAGAACACTCTAACCAAATAGATTTAGGTCATTTTGAGCGTAATCGCAAAACCATGTGAATCTTATCATCTGCTGTCATTTCACAATTTGCAAATTGTCAGTTTGGAGTGTCATATTATTTTTCACAAGGTTCTAACCTCTTCATAGAATTTTATTTGTGGAATAGGGTCTTCTGAGGTATTTTCACAAAAGTCTTTAAACAGAAGGTAGCCTGAAATGGAAACAATTTAACAAGAGTTTGCAACATGCCAACATTTTTTTGATACCATATTATTTTTGCTTGTCATTCAACAAATTGCATAAATAAATATATGAAGCGTGCTATTAAAATATTCTACTCTTACCCAATCTTTGGTTGAAAATTTTGTCGAAATTTATTTCTGCCTTCTTTTCTAAATACTTGTGCATCACAGACCTCACACTGAAATACCCATTAAAGTTTTCATGATTAGTATTTTAAACTGCATATTTTACGTCATACATATTTACATTTAAACTAAATCTAATGATTTTTGTATAGAATGTGAGGATAGTGAATAGCAGCCTTCAAAATAAAATCCTGTTCCACATGCAGAGGATGAGCAGTCCATCTCAGTCAAAAGTGTGAGATTTTTATGAGTTCAAATGATCTTGACTCTTTAACTAGGCTGACAACTCTGCTCTGTGGCCTTTGCCATGCATGCAATTATGGACCAATGCACCTTTAATCAACTCACTTCTTTTGCCTAAATACGGATTTCTTTTATTGCAATTTTTGTGGCAGACCAACAAAACAAAAAAAGGTACATATACATTATACAACAAACTAAAAGGTCTGAGATTGATTTGGTGATTGCTTTTGTTGGGGAATTAAATTGTTTATGAGGGGACGGAAAACAATAAATGATGATATTAACCAGTCTTGCTGCTGATTTGGATTTGGATGATGATACTGACTGATAATAATACCTACACACAAAGTGGTCAGTTTTAGAGAAGAAGAGGAGCTAGGCAATTGTCCGCAGAGAATGAATGGAATTGAAATAAACGAGGCTAATAATTAAGGAGTCCCATGCCATTCTATTGATATGCTCACATTATGTAATTTAACTTTTCCACACTCAAGATAGATACATATGAATAATAATATGACGGATGTCTATTCATCAAACTTTTTTTCTTTGTGACTACAATACAAATTGTATTGTATAATAATATACATTTTATTTATCCAACATTCATGTCAGCAAATAACTAAACTCTCTTGTTGTATCTCTCGAACAATGATAAACTATCGATTAATTTTTAAAAAAGAAAAACAGGAAGTATTATATACTTCAAATGATGATGTGTTTATGTAACTTTATGTATTCTATTTTGAGGAGGAAAAAATTATGGATCCCCAAGATACTTAAAATCCAGATTGTAATCTCTTGTAACCAAAGTACTAGTAGTAAGATTTGAGAGGAAAGTTGAGAAAAATTTGTGGTTTGAAACACATTTGTTTGTCTAAGACAAGATAGAAGATGTTAATGTTTGTTACCTAGGATCTGGTAGGATAATTTTCTTGCTGGCCCTTGCTGCGGGAGTGCACTTGCTTTTCTCCATGGCCATCAAGTAGCTGACGTCCGCGAGGACGGCCTCCAGGTCCGCCATCGTCAACTTTTTTGGAAGGGTCCAGCAGGAGTGAGTAGGAGAGTTGTATATAAGTTGATGGTTTCTTCCTTGTTTCCCTTATTCAGTGTGACTGCGTAGGGTAAGGCTTGCACATGTTTCCCGTGTGGCTGTTGGAAGAGGTATGTTGGGGGGCCGTGTTTGTGGGGGGCAGTCTCATGTTGATGGGTGAAAAGTGAGTTAGTACACCCCGCCCTGCCTCTTACTCCTTTTCTATCTCTCTCTCTCTCTCTCTCCACTGAACAGTGAAGGCTTAGTGAGGCTTGGCTCCCAGCCCACACCAACGCGCTCGCCCCCGGAACAACTTTCTCCCAGCAGCACAACACAGCTCTGCTCGCCTCCCTACCTCCAATCACAACCCACTTTCTCCATACCTTTCCCTTTGGTCAGCCAGCCCCATCAACAGCCACTACGGCCAACGCTAATCTCATTAGCCCCACTCTCCTTCACAATCAACAACAACTCTCTTGAAGCAGCCAAAATGCGCGACAGGAGCTTTTACCAACAAATTAAATAATGAAACTATGATGTTTGTTTCCCAAAATGATGGGCTGATGTATTTAGGAGCTCGTAAATTAATACAGACGCTACAAGTCAACACACTAACCAAAGCTTTTATATATTACGTTTCAGTTCCTTTTGGACAACTAGTAATTATAATATAATTATAAACTATGCATGTGTACATCACCAATAATAAAATACAACGTTGCTTGCGAGGTAGTATAATAATAACAGAAATGCGGATGGTACATATATATTTTTATATGCTAATGTATAAAAACGAAATGCAAAAGGTACAAAGGAGAGTATTAAACTATATATAAATAGTTGTCGTCACCAACCAAAAGCCCTTACACTCAAGTAACACAAAATTTTAGAAAAATTGCAAGTGCAGGGAAATGCGGTATATATCAGCTTTGAGATAATAACTTACAAGAACAGTCTGTGTTTCAAACATACACAAAGTTCATCTACATTTACATATCATTGTTCAATTATATATTGGTAACTGGAAAATATTTGTTGCTCGAAAACAGAAAGGGGTTTTCGAAAATTATCACATCTGTCCTTTTGCCGAGATTCGGGCGTCTCCTCATTTCTTTGAGTGCTGGTGATGTTGATCATTTCTTCCTGAAATGGGCAGTAGAGGAGAAGGATTCATATTTGTAGTAGTTATAGTGTAGTAGAATATTATTATGCAATACTGATTTCGGTCTCTTCTTCTTCTTCATCTTTATACCCTAGTTTTGTCTTCCTTTTGAGAGGAATTAGGAATTGTCAGTTAAATTATCAAAGCTGCCAGTAACTAGAACGTTAGGGCTATGGTATAAGCCTAGCATTGGGATCACACATCCTGGTGCTTTGATGGAACGTGGTTTATAAACGGCTCACTCCACATTGTCCGCAAGTCCCCCTTTAGAGAAATAATAAGTGTCATTGTAATTGGACAGATATATATATATGGGTGACATTAAGTAGCGCTTACCTTGAGATAAGCCATGGTCAGGAGAGGCAAGAGGGTGAAAGGGACGAGGTAGAGAAGTGCAGGTTGCGCAGCTTTGAAAACTTCGGAGGACACGGTTGCAGTCAGAAGCCCCAAAAAATATCCAATCAGAGAGCAATGGAAATAACTGGAATATGCACAAATTAATTTAGTCATATGCCTTATAATGAAATGATTTACACAATATTCCATAATTCCACACATACCTTATTCTATTTAAATGGTTTGGA
Organism: Proisotoma minuta; assembly: GCA_034698145.1. Classification (NCBI taxonomy): domain Eukaryota; kingdom Metazoa; phylum Arthropoda; class Collembola; order Entomobryomorpha; family Isotomidae; genus Proisotoma; species Proisotoma minuta. Next base: position 12,050 of record JAQIXN010001810.1, read on the forward strand.
GTTGGAACTCCCAGTTCCCCAAGATGTATAGCTTGGGCTTTTTTGTAAGCGTCGTATCTTAGCACAAAGCATAGAAGTAGTCCGGGCATGACCTTAAAACATTGACAATTCCATTAGTAATGCTAGTAACAGATCGTTTTTAAACAAATTACAATATCTCCCAGGCCGAGCATGGAAAAGTGGCCGGCGGTGTACATGCTTGGAAAGACAAGTTTTCCTGGCAGAGATAGTTTAGGGGCCTGCTTTGCGGAATTTTGATCAATTTTAAATCACCCGACTAATGACGCATTGCTTTCATTTAAATGATATTAAATACGTACCCGAACCATCCCCCCAAGATGAAGTTTCCTTGCAACTAATCCCATCGGATTTTCAGCAGGTCTAGTTGCAACCTGCACATATATACATATTTTTTTAGCTTTCTCGTCAATTAATGTGATAGAAAAATATTAATTTAAAAATGTACCTTGACCATGACATTGGCATTAAAGAGGTAGGATGAGAAGAATACCCAGAAGACATCATAAAGAAGCAATCCAGTGAGTAACAATGTGGACACTTTTAAGCTTGGGAGACGGACGAATGCTATGAACGCAACACACAATCCCATTCCCATTGCTATCCAGAAAAAATAATTTTTATATATACAAATATTACACAAATTAATATCGGGACTATAGCAGATGTGTTTAAAAATTACCATCCATCAAGAGCCAGTGCCCAGTTAGGACCCAAACGCAGACGATTGTTATTGAAAGAGAGAATGACATCAATTCTGCTCCCGTAAATCTTCCACAACATCCAAACGAGATTCTACATTTAAACATTTTTGTTTATCCACTTATTTCTGCATGTAGAAAATAAAACATACTTATTTCCGGAAGAGCAGGGACGAATTATATATTGACACATTGGAAGAAGCAAGAATGCTAAAGCTATCGTTGCAATGACTGTAGAAAAATAAATAAATTGATTAATTGGAAATTACAAAAGGCAGTAATTATATTTACCTGCAGTACAAATGGCAAAAAGCATTTGCATGGAGTCAAAGAAGAAGAACATGACAAGAAGGGAAATGGAAGCCCCCAAAGGTAGACACAGTGCCTATAAGTACAAGGACATTGAGATTAAGTTTAACTTTTTAACTTTGATTTTACAAGTAAGCGTCATAAGTATAATTAATTGCAAAACAAAAATGTAACCCGATTCCATCATGGCTTTTGTTGATGCGTTAAATTCTTTATTATTTTCATCTTTCTAATTTTGACAAAGCGTAGCGTGAAATATAGAAAAGTGTGTTACCTGCATCGTGTCCAAAGTTTGTACATCTGTAAACCAGAGAAAGCCTGAAACTCTATCGACTGCTCCATCAAATGCCAACTCAATGATGTATATTTATATTCTTGTTTTTAACAAAGAATTAAGTTTTACATCACTTTGGTGGCATTTTACGACTCTTTTGAAAGATAAGACTTAATTAGTCTGGATTGTTAACTTACTGCTTTCGTTGTTGTTATTATTGGGGATTCCAGTGAGCTTTGCAAGCTCTTTCTCCTTTTCCCTTTCCCTTGCTTCCTGTTCCATATTTAATGATCTATGAAGAACATGGAACAATACACATTTCATTACATTCAGTCATTTTAAATGCTCTCAAGTTAAACAGCATATATGTATTATTTACCGAAAGCTTCCGTAAACTATCAGAAGAATGGATATGAGAAATGTTGACACTCGTGACGAATCCATTATGGCATATGCCCTATTAATAACAATAACAAATTAAAATGCATAACTTTAAATTTCTTTTAACAGTCTCTTACCATTGGTAATCTGGAGTGCTGCTGCTGCTGCTGCTCATGATTTTATATCACGACCAACAAAAGTTGATATCTTTGAAATAGAGAAACAAACAATCCGTTATATATTATACAAATTTAAATTTCTAATAGTGGATTTTAAAACAGAATTAAGTAGAAGTGATAAATAGGAAAGAGTTGGACGCAAACTGGAGGAGACATTAATAATGTTTTAAGAAGAAAGGTTCTATCCCCAGGGAGCTATTGTCAAACTCTGTATTTATGGATATTCTATTTTTATTTCGAGCTATTAGGCATACTTACTGGTCATTAACAATTAATATGACTTACTTACCGTTTTTGGTATTTTATCTTTTAAGTTGGAGCAATTATTAAAACCTTAATAACAAGTATATATACTTGTAACTAAGTATGTAATAAGTAGTCGATGGGAGGTTTAATTTACACTAGGCTAGGAACAATTAAAGTAGGAAGTGTTTTGAGATAATTTTCATATAAATATGAAATGTTCTTTATCATTTTGGAATGTTCTTTGTTCGGCAGCAATTAAGTCCTTCGACATTTTTCTTCCTCCTTTCTTCACAACCAGCAAACTTGCACAAAGAAATCACTCATCACAAAAAGCTACATATAAAGAGTTATTAAGTAGTTGGTATCCAGAGTATTTGTCACCCGAGTAGAAATTGATGGCAGTGAGTCCTCTTGATTAAAGAGAGAAAATAATGACAAAGAGCAAGCTTTTGTTTGAATGGAAATACTGACTGTCAAGTAATTGCCCTTGTTGTGGTTCCATTAACATGGGAACTGGAAGTAAGGGCTACTACAGTGTTTGTTGCAAGCTGCTTATCTTTGTTTTGACCCATTGGGGAAAGTGTCTTAAGGCTGTTTGAGACTGGCCATTTCCTTTATGATCTATTTTGGGTGTTTGGCCATTTAAGAAGGATGGTGATAGTGAGAGAGTTGAGGTTTAATGAGAGCAGCCCTTTGCAATCTTTGCTAGCTCATTTTGAGAGCTGGGAAAGGGCTGGTTAGTGATAGTTACACTTTATCAGTCACCGGTCCTCAATTGTTACACTTTTATTCAACAAGACAGAGATAAGTAAGTAAGGAGAAGGGAAATTGAGAGATTCAATTCACAGGCTAAAGTGTAGTACTACAAACTCTCTCACTCATTGCTATGTAACAACAAAAATAGAGCCAATCCTATATGATGGGCATAAAGGGGTAGCACAACCAGATAGTACTACATACACCTCTCTTCTCCTTCCCATAATATACAGTCCTAGTAAACATCAAGATTTGGCCAAAAAAGAAACTGTGAAAGCTGCTCTCTCAGCTTAATAGCGGCATCTCTCTCCTCAAAGGGCCTAGCAGTTTTCAAATTTGAG